>JAVJIF010033836.1:0-90179 GCA_038442645.1 Agave tequilana | reverse complement strand
TGCTAGAGGTGTAATGTTGAACTTGGCATTAGTCATCTCGACTTCAGCGAGGAAGTCCGAGGAAAAGTCATGGCCATAGGTGTATTGTTTTAACTTAGCAGTGACTTGATGCTAGAGGTGTAATGTTAACTTAGCATCATCCATTTCAGCTTCGATATGGAAGTCTGAAGAAAAGTAACTGTCAGAGGTGTAATATTAAACCTGACAGAAACCTGATTACTGTTTAGAGGTGTGGTGTTAAACTTTAACAGTAATTTGTCAGAGGTGTAGTATTAACTTGACAAAGATAGAGCAATTTGAGGACCTGTCATTCTATTGGTGAGAATTGACAAGTGAAAATTTGAAGTGCCAGAGGTATAAGTGTTAACTTGGCAAATTGAAAGTTTGATACTCCGTGTAGAGTTGACAAGCAAAATTTGTACTCGACAAGGAATATTGAAAAGTTTCCATTACCAGAGGTATAGTGTTTAACTTAGTAATGGTTGTATTTTGTAGACTTACCATTCTGTGGATGAGAATTGGTAAGGGATTTGGAGGAAAGAGTGGAGCCAAGTCCACTTAGGATTTTTAGCAAACCCTCAGCTATATAACGATTTGAGGTGCCTTTACCAACTACCGTTTGAGTTGGGCTAGCCATGCATTCCCCTCAGCATGATGAGTTGTCGAAGACTTATGTTGGGCTTAGAAGCCAACATTTTCCTCTATCCTTAGCCGTCGGAGGCGTTGATCAACTGGACGTGTTCCTTAGGATTTTTAGCAAATCCTCAGCTGTCAACAGATTTGAGTGCCTTTACCAACTACCGTTTGAGTTGGGCTAGCCATACTATTCCCTCAGCATGATGAGTGTCGAAGACTTATGTTGGGCTTGGAAGCCAACATTTTCCTCTATCCTTAGCCGTCGGAGGCGTTGGATATAAATGAAGCTCTTCTTGTTTTGATCAGAGGTGTATTTTTAACTTGATCAGCGGAAGAATACCATCTAAGGTAGTATTTCTTTAGGAACCTGCCATTGAGCCGGCATCATGAGTGTATCGCCATTTGAGGTTATGAGGCGATACGACCCATTTGAGTAGACTGACTCTACTACAAATGGTCCTTCCCATTTGGGTTGGAATTTTCCTTTTTGTCTTGTGCGTCATTACCATGGGTCTTCTGACGGCTAAGATAAGATCGCCTTTCTTGAAAGTTCGCACTTTAACTTTCTTGTTGAAGACTCTGGTAATTCGAGCTTGGTAGAGCTCGATTTGCTGTTGGGCCTGCAGACGCTTATCGTCTAAGGCTTCCAATTCTTGAGTCGCTGTCGATGCTTCTCCTCGGTTGTCATCTCCGCTGTCAAGGCGACGCGTAGAGATGGAATTTGGATCTCTAGTGGAGAGCACGGCTTCGCACCCATAGACCAAAGAAAATGGCGTAGCTTTAGTTGGGGTTCGCACAGTTGTGCGGTAAGCCATAGGCATTCACCCAACTTGTCGTCCCAGTCTCGTTGACTTTTTCGAGATGAACTTTTTGAGAAGCTTGCCAATAGTCTTGTTGAAAGCTTCTGCGAGGCCATTAGCGGCAGGATAGTATGCCGTTGAGGACACACTCTGGATTCTGAACTTAGTGCAGAATCTCTAGAAAGCCTGGCTGATGACTGGGGTCCATTGTCATGTACAATTCGTCGAGGTACACCGAAACGGTAAATAACGTGATGTTTCACGAACTTGATCACGTTCGACGATTTGACCTCCTTCAAGGGGATGGCTTCGGCCCACTTAGAGAAGTAATCGGTTATTGCCAAAATAAACCGATGTCCTTTTGATGATGGTGGGCTGATAGGACCAACCACGTCCATGCCCCACATTTCAAATGGCCAGGTAGAGGCCGTAGAGTGGAGGTACCCTGTGCTTGATGGATGAAATCGCCGTGCACTTGGCAGGCGTGACATCTCTTGGCATAAGTGACGGCATCGGCAATCATCTTGGGCCAGTAGTAACCCAATCTTTGGAGTCGATGTGCCAGTTTTGGGCCAGGTTTGATGGGCTCCACACATGCCGTCGTGGGCTTCTTTCAATACCTCTTGAGCCTCCTTTGGTGAGAGGCACCGGAGCAAGATCCCGTCATGCGATCGACGATACAATGTTCGCGTAATCGCATTATAATAGAATTTGGGGGCTTTCCTTCGAATGGCAGCCGCCTCTTTGGTATCTTCAGGCAGAATGTCGTATAAGACGAAATCGATGTAGGGGAATCGCCAGTCTTTAAGCTCTAGACCGGTTGACAATTCCAGTGCTTCTTGCCTTGACAATCTCCCTTTGACTCCTGATAGCCCTCGAGAGCATTTCTCGGGCAATATAGGTCGTGGCTGTAGACGAATATCTTCTCCATTGCTCCAGCTGGAAGAGCTAAGGAGGCCGCGAGGGATGCGAGTGCATCCGCGTGCGCATTTTTCCTGCGCGGTACATGGTCGATGTAGAAGCTTGTAAATCCCTCGGCCATGCGATAGTTGGCGTTATGGTAGGGTACTAGGTCCTCATGTCTGACTTCGTTCCCCGCGAACTTGGCTGACAATGAGTTTAGAATCGCCGTATGCCTCGAGATTTTTAACGCCAATCTCATCAGCGAATTGCATCCCAATCAAAAGAGCGTTGTACTCCGCCACATTGTTGGAACAGGCTCAGTTAATGAGACAGCTCGGGGAATCACATAATTTTGTGGGGATACGAGTACTACTCCTACCCCTGCTACTACGTGTCCCTTTGGGCTTTTTCTGGATGCACCGTCAAATAAGAGTTGCCACACTTGACTTTCAAATGACGTCTGAGTGAGGCAGACTTCGGCGATTTCATCTGGGAGATCCCCGTAGAGTTTGGTTGCCCTCAGATCTAGGTGCTCAGCTAGGAATCCGCTACTGCTTGTCCCTTAATGGCCTTTTGTGGTAGAAAGTGCTCTCATATTGGATAACAATATGGCCCATTTTGCCAGCCGGCCGTTAATGATGAAGGCTTAGTCATAAGTAACCTCAGGGGGTTGACTTTTGATATGACGTTTATAGTTTGGCCTACCAGATAGTGCCGCATTTTCTGAATGGCGAACACCGGTGCCAAACATTCCTTCTCGATTGGGTTATACCGATGTTCGGCTCCGATCATTGTTCTACTCAGATAGTAGATTGCTTGCTCACGTCCGTGATCATCATTCTGAGCTAGTAGAGCTCCCAAAGAATGATCCATTGCCCGGACGTACACCAGGAAAGGCTTTCCGGATACCGGAGCTGCAAGGACTGGTGGATGGGTGAGGTATTGCTTGATTTCCGAACAGCTTGTTGGCAAGCGTCATCCCAAATGAATGAGACACCCTTCTTCATTAACTTAGCGAAGGGTTGGCATCTTCCTGAGAGGTTCGAAATAAACCTGCGGATGTACGCCAATCGTCCCTGCAATCCTCTGAGTTCTTTGAGATTTCTCGGGGGTTGCATCTCCTGGATAGCGCGCGAACCTTTTCCGGGTCCAAGTGAATTCCGGTGGGTGTTACAACAAATCCTAAGAATTTGCCACTGGCCACCCCCAGGAAAGACTTTGTGGGATTCATCTTCAATTGATGAGCCCGCATGATGTCGAAGACCACCTTCAGGTCCGCTATGTGATCACCTTTAGTGCGGCTTTTTACCGCGATGTCATCACATAACATTCCACACCGTTTTGCACATTTGCTGGTGGAAAATGGCGTTCATGGCCCTTTGGTATGTTGCCCCTGCATTTTTCAGTCCGAAGGGCATGACGGTGTAGCAATATACCCTAGAGGTGGTCCTGAAGGAGGTATGCTTTTCGTCATCAGGATACATTTTGATTTGATTGTATCCTGAGAATCCGTCCATGAAGGACATTCGTTCGAATCCACAAGTATTGTCAATCATGACATCTGTGATTGGCAATGGGAATTCGTCCTTGGGGCAGGCCTCGTTTAGATCGCGAAAGTCGATGCAGATCCGGATCTTCCCGTTCTTCTTGGCGACGGGGACGATGTTGGCTACCCAGTCGGGATGTTGTTCTTCCCTGATGAAGCCAGAATCAATAAGTTTTCTGACTTCTGATTGAATTGCCTCCATTATTTCTGGACGAAACTGTCGCTGCTGTTGTTTGACAGGTTTTACGTCTGGATTGATGTTGAGGCGGTGCATAGCCACCTGAGGATCGAGTCCTGGCATGTCTTCATAATTCCAGGCGAAGACGTCTATATACTCTTGTACAAGAGATATTAGATCCTCTTTCTCCGGAGGTGATAGGCCGTCACTTATGAAGATGGGCTTAGGGTTAGCCTCATCTCCTAGGTTGATCTGAACAACCTTGTCTTCTGTGGGTGGCTCGCGCTGTTCAAAGCGAGTGTCCCAAAGAGCATTTAAATGTTTGATCCAAGGATCTGTATCAGATTGGATCATTTCTTCATTTCCATCTTCCAGGTGGCTTGTCGAAACCGTGTTCACTGAAGTTCCTTGAAGATGTTGCCGACACTGACATCTGACTCCCAAGATGATGTGTCTGAAGAGTAATCGTTGCTCGACAATCCTTGAGAATCGGAGGCTGATGGGACCGGAGTTGATACATAGCCCACCCCCGGCGCGTCCGATGATAATATCGGGGCCTTCCCTTTCGGCACAAAGGACCGAAGTAGCGTCTTCCTTCCTTTGCCGAAGTTCAACCCGGGTCTGTTGGTTAGATCGTACCCCATGCACTTCATCATTTTGAGCGCTTTTTGGTTCGTAATGACGGAGCTGAGGGGATTCCTCCTCACTTTCCGAGTCTTCGCGGGCATTGGCTCAGACAGAGATTCGCCCAAAAAGAATTGGTTTTTGGCCTTTTCGTCTGGCTGGAACCATAAATATAGATTCTTGCGCATTACCATTATCTTGGTATGTCTCGAAGGACGACTTCACTGGTACATGCAATGATGTCAAAGCATCTACTGCCGACCAGGGGTCATCGTCTACTTCAGTGCTAGTGTCTGCTGGTACTGAATCAGAAGCAAACACAGAAAAATACGCAAAATCTAAATCTTCATTAATATCCAACCGCCTGCATCATCAGCGGAGGTATTATCAACATCGGGCTTAATAATGCCCGTTACAGGTGGATCCAGCTCCCACACGCACTCATCTTTCTCGGGTTCGGTGTCAGCTTCGTTACCAGAGTCTGGCTCCTCTGGCTGCGGGGTTTTATTTGTCTCCACAGGATCCTGGTATAGCAAAGAGTCAGTGAAATAATTCTCGACCCCTTTGAACGGATACCTTTCGGCAATCAACGTCTGCACCTTTCCACTCCCGTCAATGTATTTCATGACTTGGTGGAGAGTGGAGGGAACGATGGAGTTGCGGTGAATCCACGGTCGTCCCAGCAATAGATTGTAGGAGTGTCGGCGTCGATGATGTAACATGTCACTTCCGACTTGAGGCTTCCAATCTGACATCTGAGCTTGATTTTCCCCATCGGACGGGTCTGGTTGGCATTGAACCCATAGATAGTTGTCTGAGTAGGGCTCAAACGATGAGTAGGAATGCCCAGATGTTGCATGATCCGGCGAGGCATGATGCTCAACGCGGCCCTGGATCTACCTGAATACGGTTCACCTCAGATGATCCAATATACCTTGTGAAATACAGGGGTCGATCATGCTTCCCTTTAACCTGCATATCATCTGTTGTGAAGGTAATGCAGGGAGCATTCGGGGAGGTGTGGAGGCAATCCTCTACATCTCCTCCTTCGGCACCTGGGTCATGAGACCTCGGCATTTGTCAGAGCTTCTTGTAGAGCTTCTCTGGTTGGCTTTGATAGTCTGAGAAGTTCATACAAGGTAATGCGTGCCGGGATGTTGGCCATTGAGCCAAAACATTAAAGCGGTAAGGCGTTGTGGATCCTTCCGCTATACCCTTTGGCAGAACTCGAGAAAATCGAGTTTCTTTCTGCTTCTCCATCGGTGGCTTTGTGGAGGGCCTGATTGGCTCTGCAGTTGGTTGTGGAGGGGCTACTGCCGTCTCGCCGTACTGTTTCAAGTACGCCTGTCCTGAACGGGTTCCTGCCATCGGTTGTTGTGGTGGGGCTCTGCGGCAGACTATTGTTTCCTCCTCGGAGTCGGTTAACGAGGGAACATCAGTCTCGGCTTCTCGAGAGGAGGCACCCACCACATTGCAGGATGAGGCCTTTGCCTTGCCTTGGATTTCCTGTTGGTCACAGTAGTCCATTGCTGTTCATTGACAAGGTCAGGGTGGACCCCATAATTTCCCCTTGAGGTGTAGGGACGGGTACCAAGCCTTTATCTTACTGCTGGTGAGGGTCTGTGTTGACCACTCTCAGCTCTCCTCTTGGAATAGGGGCCACCCCCGCAGGCGTTGGGGGTTATCTTCCAAACTGGAGAACTGATGTCACATTAGCCGTCACCTTCTTCTGCTCTGGTCGGAGTTTCAACACCTCCGCGTCAATCAGAGCTTGAAGGATGTCCTTGAAGACATAGCAGCTCTTGTAGGGTGCCCCAGCATCCTGTGGTACAAGCAATAGGTGGGGGTTGTCGGTCTTGCCGACTTCCTCGGGGCGCCTAGCTTCAGGGAGCTTCAGTCGGTTGCTCTTGTTGTTGAGTAGTTTAAGAGCGAATCGACATGTTCCTCCTTGAAGGAATATTGCTTGTTGGCGCGAGGCTGACTTGAAGAGCCACTCGCCTTGCCTGATTGAGGTTTGGCGGGAGATTTGGTCTCCGTTGCCAAATTATCCTTCCGCTTTTGTTTGGAGGGATGTGTCCGGCGCACGCCTTGTTGACCTTTCCGTCCTAGGCTTACCTTCCTTCGCTCTGACGCGGGCGATAATCTCCTCAGCCTGTTCACCTTGTTGGACTAATTGCTTCCAGGTGCGGCTTTCAGCAACTCCTATTTGAGCAAGGAGTGAGGTTTGGAGATTGTGGCGGCATGTTTCCACCAGGGTGGCCTGGTCATACCGCTTGGACACCGGAGTGCCATGTTCCGAACCTTTCCACGAAAGATTTGACGGACTCCCCCTTTCGCTGTTTGGTAGCCAAAGGGTTGGCATTGTGACTTCGGAGTCATCTTCGAAGAAGCGTGTTAAAAAGAGCATCTCCAAATCGCCCCAGTTCTTGATAGAACCTTCTGGGAGCTTCATGAACCATTCAAAGGCTAACCCTTTCAGGGTGCCGATGAACAGACGTGCCAGGATAGCATCGTTGTCTACTACATTCCCGGTTTGAGATTTGAAGTAGTAGATGTGCTGGTTGGGTGACCCCTTCCCGTCGAATGCTTGGAGGGTTGGAGCCTTGAACTTAGGAGGGTATGGAACTAAGTCCCACTCGGCAGGGGCCGGACCACTCCTACTTCTTGGAGTCTTTGCGATTGGCAAGGGCCTCGAGGCGTCGCTCCAGTTGACTCATTCTTTTAGCATGAGCCTTCCCCGGGTCTTGGTCGCCCTTTACTTGCGACGAGGACTTGGACGAACTAGAAGTAGATCGCTGCCTCTCCTCAGAAGGTTCGGAAGATGAGCTTCCTCCCTTCTCCCTTTGCCTTTTGACTTTTTAGGAGGAGACCTCCTTCTGTCTTCGAGCAGCTGTGCAATCGCCTGCTTGAGGGAGTCGATAGATTCCTGCTGAGACAGAATCATATCCATTTGCGCCTTCTGGATCTGTTCCAAACGTCTAGCCGTTTCCTCAGGAGTGCCTGTCATGTAGGCAGAAGTCTCCTTCTCGATGGAAGAGTTCGAAGCCCTTGATTCCGCTACGGCGGAGTGAGAATCATTCACTCTAATGCCATGGGCTAAGGCATTATAGTCAATTGGGAGAATGGCCCCAGTCCGGGTGCGAGTGTGTTGATACACCCCTTCCGGTTCAGAGTCAGACTCATCTGAGCTGACTACAGGTTATTTTCCCTTGCTCCTGCTTGTCATATTCGCAGTGAGCTCCGGGTACTCAACGTCAGAGAAGATTCTCCTTCTGTGGGAGCGTCTTCTTTTAGCTGACGGAGGAATCAGGGTCAGCTGTCTGACTAATGACTGCTGGTGTACGCCTGATCCGCAACGGCACTCAGAGAGCATATGGATGAGCCGTTGGCAGCAACACGACGAAGTGGCCTGATTGGCACTTCTTTTCTTCGTCAAATATTCCCTCAAATCCATGGGCGGGGGATTGAAAAGATTAGCCTCGCAACGTCGAAGACGGGAGGCATCCATGTGCTGTACAGCCTGGACGCAGCTTCAGGGACGCAGTTCTTGCGCCGCAGCCGTTCAGCGCGTGTCTGGCGTCTCTGTTGAGACAAGACGCGCCTGTCGCGTTGCTGTTTGGTGTGTCGGGGCAGAGACACTTGAAAGAGAGTGGGCTGCTGACCCCACGCCTATGGGCGTGTGCCTCTCGCGCTTGATGAGGCGCGGAGGCTTCACCTTGGCGTTGGGTAAGTTGGTCTTCGGAAGACCTAGCTTGAGGAGTCTCGCGCTTGGGGGCCGTCAAATGCGGACTTCACGTGCTGGATGTGGCGCGGGCAAGGCGCCAGATTGTACGTCGCGTCCAGCCTCAGTCAGACAACCAGAGGTTCCAACTTGCAGCTGACGCGCACGTCTCCTCTGTCGACGCTCAGCGTTCCGGTTGCATCGCGGAGGTGGAGAGAGACCAACAACATCCTGATGCTGAACATCAGAGATTTTAACCACGCGGGTCTCCTGAGAGACGCGGGTGTTCTATGCGACGCGTTGGTCGCAAAGGCAGTTGTGCCTGGGACCACGCGGGCCTTCTGAGAGGCGTTGGCGCGTGCACCTTGCTTGGCACAGTTGGCAGCAGGGGTGCCCGAGAGAGCCACAGATCGGGCCTCGGGGCCATTCCCCGTCGAGACCCGGCGGACAGCGGGCGCGGGTTCTTTGGGCTCTTGGAGCCGGAAGAGAGAAACTCTTCGTACTTCGCCTGGTCGAACTCGACGATGAGCGATTCGACCATCTTCCCCTTACGGAGGACGTCATCCTGCGCCACAATTGCTCATCAGTGACAAATGTAGTCCCCAGTGGAGTCGCCATCTCTTGTACGCGCCGGAAAAGAGGGAAGAGGAAATGCTGTAAAAATTTTCCTTGAATCAGATGAAAATTACAACAAAAACAACTTTTTCTTCTAGTTACAAGGGAGAGATGATGTTGAGTCTTGAATCCCCCCTTTGTTTAATGCTGGGTTCTTCGTGTGGCGGTGGAGAGTGAATCTTGTTCTCCGTTGACCGGATGACTGTCGGGATCGTCAGGGATCTCCTCTTCGGCTGGTAGAAAGAGTAGCACAGCTCTTGTCTACCAAAACTCTCAAGAGAAGGTAGGCAAAGAGTAGCTTGTACGCAGCAAGCTTAACGAAGAGTTGAGCTATCTCCTTTTTCTGCCGTGTCTGGTCGTCTGATTGCCGATCTCTCTATCTCTCGATCGTCGATCCTTGGTCCCCTCTCTCCTCTATGATTGCCGATCCCCTGACCTCATAGCAGACGGGGCTATTTATAGAGTTCCTAGGGGGTGAACGTGCCCCCTAAAAATGCTCCACGATGAGGGGCTGACCTCCCCGCTATGTGGGCGGCGACTGGCCCCATAACCAGGGCGGTTATAACTGAGACGCGGGTTTCAGCCCACGCGCCTTGAAGCTGAGGCGCGGGTGTTGAACCCACGCACCTTGATGCTAAGACGCGGGTGTCTAGCCCACGCGCCTTGATGCTGAGACGCGGGTGTCTAGCCCACGCGCCTTGATGCTGAGACGCGGGTGTCGAGCCTACGTGTCTAGAACTTGAAACTCTGCTTTTTAATGGCTTGTCTTCTAGTGATTTTTAGACAGCCTACACATAAATGTGAAGTTCAATTTTATCATAAGCCATTCAGAGGAAGTCATCCTTGAATACACACGGACGAGCGCATGTTTGCTAATTCACTGACTAGGCCATTGGACTCTTCCCTTTTTTTGAGTCATGTTAGAGCTTTGAGTCTACATAGACAGTGATGTTAATGTGATATTTTATAGTGACATGTTTGTGAAACTACTATATAGATTTTAAGTTTTTTGGATTATACACTATTTTGACTGGTTGTCAATCAATAACATATTTATCTGTTAGTGCATAAAATTTGTTGAGATATTTGAAATTTGAATAGGAATATAAATTAGACATGTTATGTCGGTTAAGACTGGCAGTCTCACATAAGCAGTTGCCCTTGACACTATGGACATGGGCTTAGATGAATGCGATTGGTTATATATGCATCGATTGATATGATCAAGAGCAATATTTTTGAACACATTCAAAGCATCGCCTCGAAATAAGTAGAGATGAGATCATTCTGGGTATTACACCCAAGTCGCTATATGATCAAACAGATAGATTACCCAGATTTGTTTACCTGTTGAATAGCCAGATGTGCGCCTTAACTGGGAGCGAAGAGGCCGCTTGTCGAGTGTTTAGTCTCTAAAACTGCATATTTCATACACATCTTCACATTTATTTAATATTAAATTCTGCTAGTAATACCTCTCTTGCATGTTTCTAGGTCCATGGTGTGCAACGAAGAAGAAAACCCTAAATTACTATTTAATGGGTGATTAAAGGCTTATAATCTAGCCATTGATTTTGGAGAGCTGATTCGTCAAAACTAGGGGCCAAAAATCAGAAATCGGGAATAGTACCTGACAGGGAACAGACAAGACAGCGCGCGGCTTAAAGCGCCGCGCGCGCGGCTACCCTATGGCCGCGAAAACGCGGCCATAGCCGAGTTTCCGCGGCCGTACGGGCGTGGCCGCGCCTGTACTTTGGGCCAGGGTTTGCCCCCTGGCCCCCTTCCCCTGTGCTTATAAATACCCCCTGGGTTCTTCAATTGGAGATATACAGAGAATAGTATAGTTTTAGGATAGTTTTCTTCTCCATATTGTAGTTTAGTTTAGGTTAGGTTAGTTCTTCTTCTTCCTCTTTATATTTTTCATTTTCTTTTAGATCTTGTAATAGGAGAGAGAGTGTATATGGTGAGGAAGCAAGAGTGCTTGTAATAGAAGGTGACAATTTATGAAAGGTGCTCTCTTATCCTATCTTTGTTTTCTTCTCTCTAACTCTTTTTACATGTGTAGCTAACTTTTCTCTCATGGAACTAACTACTAACCACTAACTAGTCTAACTTCTTACTTGATAATCCACATGAAATCTAATAGCCTCTACTTGCCTTGCTCTTGCAGAGCCATTGATGGCTCATGATGATGGATCTAACACTCTAACTTCCTAACTCTCTAACAAGTTAACATTACTTTACTCCATACTAACTTTTAGTTTGAAGGTTTAAGTGTAGCTTTCTCTTGCTTTGTTGAGTTGGGATGTGATGACTTATAAATGGGTCATGCTTCGAAACGCTCTTGAACTAAGGACTAGTGATTGCTAAGGATACATGTGAGGTAACTATCACTAAGAGGTTAGCATGTTGGTGGAGCCATTAATAGTTAGTAGCCATGAGTTTTCTTTCTTTTTCACTTTGTTTTAGATATAAAAACAAAATCACAAATATCATTCTTCTATGTTTCTCACTTCTTCGTTTTCACCGTACTTCTCTTTTCATTCATTGTTTTCTTTTTTTCATTCTTTAAAACTTTGAAGAACCGTTAACATACACGTGAACATACCGTGTAAGCTTCTATCGTCTCCCGTCCTTGTGCATTTGACTCGTTTTAGCCTCTATACTATAACGGAAGTATCGAGGAAGCCAAAGCACACACTTTAATTCTTGATTTCAAAACATACACTTTTTGTGCGCGATTTTTCCCCGATCAAATTTTGGCGCCGTTACCGGGGATGGGAATGGTTTGATTTCACATTTTGTTAACTTTTCTTCTTTGTTTTTGTTATACAGGTCAAATTTTTTAGTATTGCAGAAGTCCACACTTGCTCTTGTGTAGTTGGGTAAATTCTTGTACATTCATATACTCTGCTGCTAATTTTTGTTTATATTACCTGTGCACTGTAAATAATTTTAAGAATTAAAATACGATAATTGGATGCTTTAAAATAGTTTAGACATTTGCATCTAGGTACGTGTCAATTTTCATTCCAATATACTGTATTTTATTCTTGTATTGTTGTGATATTGATAGGAGGTGTACATATGGCATTACATATAGCATAGGACAAACACGTGGGTGATTTATTCTCTTTATGTGTTCATTCTTATCTATATTGCACACTTGCACAAATTAAACTTAAGGGTAAAACCCAAGATAATATAAGGTGGGGAAGTCATTACCCTCCCTTAGCTCAAAAATCACATCCCCACTCACACAACCCAAGTCTAATAAAATTGCTAGAAGTTGGCCCCTAGGGACATCTCGGACTCATTTAAGAGATTGACCTAAGGGAAAAGTTATTAGAACTTGACTCTTGTCAAATCAGTATCTAAGGTTGGAGATTGAGAGGCGAAACCTCGAAGAACAGTGATTTGACATAATTAAGCCCGTTGCTCCAGCACGGATACCTCCTACTGATCTTGTCCCTACCTGGCTGATTAACTCGTTGTCAGATTCTGATAATATACCCCCCGTGGACAGTCTAACTAGTTAGGAGTCATCTAGGTCTAAGTCAACTCTAGCATAGGCTTATTTTCTTTTTCTTTTTCTTTATTTGTTTGTTTGTTTATTTGTTTGTTTTCTTTATTTTTTGTAAATTGTGATATGGATTTCAACAACAATAATTCTTTCAATCATAATATGATCCATATTTTACCCCAACCTCATTTGACTCGGATAACTCCAACCTGGCTATGTACAACATGAACTAACCATATATGTCGAGTTGGGATTATCCGACTCAATATGACCCGTACCCCCAATCTTATGACCATAATTTTCAAAATAATTTCAACTCTTCATAGAGTCAATGGGGATTCACCTACCCCGAGTCAAATTCTCAACCATTTTGTCCACAATTTTCACAATATTCATTCCCCAATTTTGATTCGCATACTCTTTTTTTCTGAACCACCAATTGAAGAAAAATCATCATTGGAAAAGAGTTTGGAAGAAGTAATAAAGGCCCAAAAATAATTTGAAAACCTGATGGCCTCACCATGTCATAAATTTTCAAAATTCATGTAGTTCTTTCCCAGAATAACTCAAAGGAAAATCATTGTGGGAAAAAATTATGAAATTCGTGCAAGAGACCGAGCACATAATGCAAAATACGATTGACTTCCCATGTCCATCAAATGTTCGTACGACTCACGAATCATATCATTTTGAATATCCAGCTTCAATTTCATCATACCAACCTGAACTTGACCAACCTCAACCTCTTAATAGTTTGGCAAGTTATCCATTTTCTGAAATTGAACTTGCAGGTGAATGTGAATCGCAGTTTCAGTTTAGAAATTCAAGTCCAATCCTTGAATCAATATCGACTCCTGTAGTGTTACCTGAACTAAGTAATATTCTTGAGCCAATTTGATACTCATACTTCCTGAACTTGAATCAATTATTTCATTCATTCACATTCCTTCTTTGGACGAAAATCAAGATTCAATTTTCTTACATCCTTTTGAACTTACCCAAAATTTGAGAACCACCTTGACATTTTAGCAAGTTATCCTTTTCCCGAAATTAAACTTGAAGCTGAATGTGATCCTGAACCTCATATGAGTAATTCCATTTCACTTTTTGATTCAATAATGACCCCGGTATCTTTACCAGATTTTTTTTCTCTATTCCGAAGTCAACATTGAATCCTATACTAGTACACCGTGAAATTGAATCACTTATATCTCATGATCACACTTCATTGATGGGGAAAGTGTGTGAACATCAATTCTTTGGTTTGAACCCTATTTTTGAACCAATTTTGACTCTCATTATTGACTCTCGACTTGATCAAAGTCAAATTTTTTAAGTCGGTATCGATTTTTTTCCTGATCCATTTGAGTCCAAATCCATCATCTTCTAAAATCACACTTCATTGTTGGACAAGGATGTTGAAGAAAATGACTCAATAATTATTTTTAAACATTAAAATTAGATGGGATAAATTTTTAATAAGACCATTCACTCAATCATTCTTTTACTGGGTCATAGTAGAGAGGTCACTGGTGGGTTTCTGCAAGATCCACGATATCTTAATTGGGTAGCAATGCTTGGCCCAATCAGATCACCACCAGAACCACCACCATGAGGTACTTTTCCTTTTCTTCCCATTTGTTTCATGTATATACATATTCACGATGCATTGAGGATAATGCATGAGATAAGTGTGGGGGAGGGTTTACTAACATAGTTAGTTTTTACATTTTCTTTCTTTTACGCTTCTTTTAATTAAAAAATTATAAAAACTCTTTTCTTTTCTTTTTACAAAACTTTTTGACATAAGGGAAATAGTTTTGATTTATTTTTAAAAAAATTAAGATTATCTTAAGAATTAGGAAGACCTAAAATTATGAATTTTTAAACGAAGTCAAAATAATAGATCTTGTTTAAATTTTAGGATAAGAAAGTAAGATTGAAAAGATAATTTGATCTTGAATTTTTTGGCTTAGATTTTTGCACTTCACACTTACACAATTTTTGGGATTGAAACAAAGACTGAAAATGTCATAAAAAATATAAAAAATAAAGAAAAAAATGATGATAATAGAAATCACTTATTGAAGTTGGGTAATTATGTCTCAGGAAGCATGATTATTCACACCTAAAACGGTGGACAAAAATAAAATAATCCCTTTAGTTTTGTGGCCTTATTTACTCGAGTCCTTAAGTCCGAGGGATATTTTCTCATCTAGTGTCCTAAGATCATCTGGTTTGGGAGTCACCAGCTAAAGGCTCACTACCCGGGTAAACAAGAAAGCCTAAGAAAACGAAGGGATAAAATATATATATATAATAATATCAACAAATGGCATTAAAGTTAGAGTCGATATCCTAAAACCTTCACTGTTCACAAAGTACATATTTTTCTAAGAGTTTTATGAAAGATCAAAGATTCAATTCAATTTTAAATTCTTACATTTAATTTATAATAAGATTTTGCATTTCTACTTAGTTTAAGGAAGATTAATTTCTGGTTAACCTATGACCTTTGATCACTTATATTTTCGCAAAAATACTTCAACATTTTTCTCTATTTCACAAATGCGTTTTCAAAATACTAACATTTGATTTCTTTCTTTATGGATTTTATGGGTGTAATCCACTGAAAACTCTCAAGAGACAAAACTCCTCCTCTAGGGGAAACTTAGAGGTTTAACGGCTTGTTGCACATGCTCAGTGCAATCGCGTCACCTGCGAAAGTGGTGTAATAATTTTCTTAGTTTTTTGTTTTGCTCAAGACAAGCAAAAGATAAATGTGGGGGTGTGATTAGTCTCTAAAACTGCATATTTCATATCACATCTTCACATTCATTTAATATTAAATTCTGCTAATAATACCTCTCTTGCATGTTTCTAGGTCCATGGTGTGTAATGAAGAAGAAGACCTAAATCACCATTTAATGGGTGATTAAAGGTCTATAATCTAGCCATTGACTTTAGAGAGCTGATTCGTCAAAACCAGGGGCCAGAAACTGAGAACAGTACCTGACAGGGGACAGACAAGACAACGTGCAGCTCAAAGCGTCGTGTGCGTGGCCACCCTATGGCTTTCTGCGGCCATAGTCGCGTTTCTGGGACCGTACGGGCGCGGCCACGCCCGTACTTTGGGCCAGGGTTTGCCCCCGGCCCCCTTTTCCCTAGTGCCTATAAATACCCCCCTGGGGTTCTTCAGTTGGACATATACAGAGAGTAGTGTAGTTTTAGGGTAGTTTTCTTCTCCATGTTGTAGTTTAGTTTAGGTTAGATTAATTCTTCTTCTTTCTCTTTATATTTTCCATTTTATTTAGATCTTATAATAGGAGAGAGAGTGGTATATAGTGAGGAAGCAAGAGTGCTTTAATAGAAGGTGACAATCTATGAAAGGTGCTCTCTTACCTAATCTTTGTTTTTTTCTCTCTAACTCTTTTTACATGTGTAGCTAACTTTCTCTCATGGCAACTAACTACTAACCACTAACTAGTCTAACTTCTTACTTGATAATCCACATGAATCTAATAGCCTCTACTTGGCCTTGATATTGCAAGAACCATTGATGGCTCATGATGATGGATCTAACACTCTAACTTCCTAACTCTCTAACAAGCTAACAATACTTTACTCCATACTTACTTTTAATTTTGATGGTTTAAGTGTAGCTTGCTCTTATTTTGTTGAGTTGGGATGTGATAAGTTACATATGGGTCATGCTTTGAAACGCTCTTGAACTAAGGACTAGTAATTGCCAAGGATACATGTGAGGCAACTATCACTAAGAGGTTAGCATGTTGGTGGAGCCATTAGTAGTTAGTAGCCATGAGTTTTCTTTCTTTTTCACTTTGTTTTAGATATAAAAACAAAATCACAAATATCATTCTTATATGTTTCTCACTTCTTCATTTTCACCGTACTTCTCTTTTCATTCTTTGTTTTCTTTTTTTTTCATTGTTTAAAACTTTGAAGAACCGTTAACATACACGTGAACATACCGTATAAGCTTCTATCGCCTCCCGTCCTTTTAGATTCGACTCGTTTTAGCCTCTATGCTATAACGGAAGTATCGAGGAAGCCAAAGCACACACACTTTAACTCTTGATTTCAAAACACACTTTTTTTGCGCGTTTTTTCCCCGATCATCGAGTGGGAGGTGGCAAGTCTAAGCGCATGGGCTTTCGAATGAACTAGGATCTGTACAATGTTGTATTCACTGACATACACTCGAGGAGCTAGTTCACCGTAAGACACAATCATATTGTGTGAGTGCTTGGTGACCATTGTATTGGGGTAGGCTAATGGATCCCTGCTTCGCAACCATGTGAGTCAAATAAATTACGGAGGACACATTTGGTCATGTTTTCTCACCTTTACCCTTAGAGACATAAGGTTGTATCAAGAAGGATAAAGTTGGTATTGCTACTTTAACACTCTCCCTATATTCATGATTGATTTGAATGGGTGGGAAGTGATTAGGAAAGCAATTACTTTTATTTAGAATGTCAATAATGCAAAAGGAAGATCACCTACACATCTTCTGGTAGAGTGTCTGCATTTAGAACTTCGTTTAGATGAAATGAGGACCTTATCAGACTGCTCCACGGCAGATGGATTTTATCCTTTATCATTTGAGGCATTGGAAACATTTGATTCGAAGATGTGAACGGGTGTATCTGGTGTAAGATATGACGTAGATTTGTTTACATAAGGTTAGAAGGATTATTCTCGCTTATTGAGAGTTTGTAGTTCCATAGCTCACCACTTACAGGTGATCTTAGCAGTCGTACAATCCAACAGAAATATGTCGTAGGAATACAAAGTTAGTATATGGTTACGAGAAGGCGTCCCACCATGTATGAGTAGTACATTAAACTTGGATGGGTTGACCCACAAGGGAGTCGGGCCCCAACCCAATTCCAATCATATATTAGGCTTAGCCTAAAAGACTAGTTTATTCATAACCAAGATTGGTGTAGAAGAGCATCCAATGTGGGTCGTCGTATCTCATGAACAGATGTCAGTTGAGAGATTAGAATACTCTTACTAGGATTACGACTAGGGTGGTTGCCTCTTTTGTATAAGATAGGCAATCTCTTCCTCTCTTTTCATGCGTGAACAATCTACATGCAACTTCTTCTTCTTCTCTTCTCTAAGCCTTCAACAATGAAGAAGGTGTTCACATAAGACTCGTTGTAGTTCCTTCCACTGTCAAGAAAAAGATCAATTTTTCGTGGGGGAACCCTTCGCACAAAGAGATACACTTTCACTAGGTATCTATACTGTTATTCTTGAACGTACCTAGATACCTAGAATTATTATAGAGCATTAATAACACATAAAAATAAGTTATAGAATTGAGATCAATTTTTAACTATCAAACTCTATTTTTCTGAACCATTCTAAACATGTTTTAAAAGTAACTAATAAACGTTTAAAAACCTTTAAAAATATTAGAATTCCGTGTTGCCTAGCAAAATATTAGCATGACAAGCACATTGTACCCTAAATAAAACAAGTATGCCACGCCCCAAATGAATAATATTACATTAGACACACATCAGTGAAAACTACACAAGATTAGAGTTGAAGACAGACTACCAACATGTTTAAAGGTATTTCAAAAGACAACCAGTGAGTGGGTTTGTAATTAATTGCATGGGTCTAATGCCAGGCCCAACATTCTAATAATTAGGCTTGACCTTTTCTCAACAAGAAGTTTTGTCTATAATGATCCTTTGATGACTTTGCATGACCTTAAGCTCACTCACATTATGCCTCTCATTTCTTTTCCTCTCTGTTCACATCACAAATGAGAAGCTCAGCAAGTCAGTGGGCTGCACAAACTTTCTGACCTTGGAGACAAAATTCCTCAACTAAGCTCTCTTTCATGCATAAGCATGCAAGCCAGTGGTTCTTTTCACTTTCATATAAATTAGCTTTCGAGATGCCAAGAATCAATATTGGTCTCATGTTACTAGAAACAATTGACTTCCGTTGCGTGCGAATGTGGGGGGCTCGAGCACTAATCCCTAGGGCCAAGCAGTCACTACTAGCTTCTTGAGACATCTCTCTCTCTCTCTCTCTCTCTCTCTCTCTCTCTCTCTCTCTCTCTCGCACGCACGCACGCACGTATAGGGTCAGGTGCTCCTAGTAGGTCTTTAAATTACAATCTAAGGAGGAGGCATAAAACTCATCATGTACCATTCATATGAATGATCTACTCCGTTTATCATGATTTTCATGTTCTAAACTTTTTATATAAAAAAAATCATGCAATTTGAACTTTTCTACCCATCGATCAAACAGTGTCATTTGTTCTATTGTTAAAAAAGCGTTCATTTTGTAACCATTTGATGCATGGGTAAAAAGTATCAAAAATGCATAATTTTTTATACAAAATCATTTTAGGATATTTAGATCAAAATAAATGAAGTGGATCATCCTTAGAGATGTTTCATGATGATATTTTAGGCCTCCTCCTTAGATTATACTCTAAAGAGACCTACTTGAATTGTGGGCAAAAAGTATTCAGAACACTTTTTTTTAGTTTATAAATACTTGAAATAACATAGATTAACTTCAACGAAGTGGATCTTGTATCCGAATGTCGGAGGGCTGTATCTGAGTTGGAAAGATTCGAGTTTATAAATACTTAAAATAATATAGATCAACTTCAACGGAGTGGATCTTGTATCAACCCTCCGACATTCGGATACAAGATCCACTCCGTTGAAGTTGATCTATATTATTTCAAGTATTTATAAACCAAAAATCAAGTGTTTTGAAAACTTTTTGCCCATCCATCAAGCGGCGCAAAATGGACGGCCGAAAGTAGTGAGTTGGGTAGATCGATATCTTTAGACATACAAATTCTCGATCCGGCCATTTGATCATGATCTAAACATTTAAAAACCCCGACAAACTAATTTTTGTTAGGTTTCAAATATTCTATACACCATTAAACTAATCAATTCACTATTTAGGTCGTCCGTTTTTTCTGTACTTGATGCATGATCAAAATGTATTCAAATTCTTTATTTTTGATTTATAAATATTTGAAATAATATAGATCAACTTCAAAAGAGTGGATCTTATATTCAAATGTCATAGGATTGTATCCCACTCAAATACCAACATCTGATATTCGAATACTAGATCCACTCTGTTAAAGTTGATTTATATTATTTCAAGTATTTATAAATTAAAATCAAATATTTTGAATATTTTTTGCACATGCATCAAGGAGGAGAAAAACAGACGGCCTAAATAGTGAGTTGGTTAGTTTAATGGTATAGAATATTTGAAACCTAACAAAAATTAGTGTGTAGGAGTTTTTAAATGTTTAGATTATAATCAAATGGCTGAATCGAGAATTTGTATGTCTAAAGATATAGATCTAACCAACTAACTACTTTCGGACGTCCATTATCTGGTGCTTGATGGATGGGTAAAAAGTATTCAAAACAGTTGATTTTTGGCTTATAAATACTTAAAATAATATAGATCAATTTTAACATAGTGGATCTTGTATTCAAATATCGGAGGGTTGTCTTTGAGTTGGAAGGATTCGAGCTCAAATCCTTTTGGAAGGACATAAGTCTCTCTCTTTCTCTTTACATGCACACATATGAGAAAAATGTACCTTAGCCATCAGATGAGAGACTCTCTCAGCTAGCGGCGACGTGGCTGAATCTCGGTCACATATCCTAGTCACAACGCTATCATACTCGCAATATTTTTGTGAGGACTGCTAGTATTGTCGCAGTGATTATTAGACTAAGAATATCTGAAATTTTTTAGGACTACAATCAGGTCACAGTGCTATCTGAAAGAGTGCTCTTAGGTGGCGGCTGAGGGGGGGGTGTGTGTAGAGAGAGAGACTTGTGTAGTTCTAGAAGGATTCGAGCCTGAATCCTTCCCACACAAATACAACCATACATCATTCGAATACAAGGTCCATTCTGTTGAAGTTGATCTATATTTTTTCAAGTATTTATAAACTAAATATCAAGAATTTTAAATACTTTTAGCTCATACATCAGTAGAGAAAAAACGAACGGCCTAAATAGTGAGTTGGTTAGTTTAATGGTGTAGAAAATTTGAAACTTTCAACCGTCCATTTTGCGCCGCTTGATGGATGGGCAAAGAATACTCAAAATACTTGATTTTTGATTTTTAGTTACTTTAAATAATATAGATCAACTTTAATGGAGTGGATCTTGTATTTGAATGTCAGATGTTCGTATTTGAGTGGGAAGGATTAGGGATTGAATCCTTTTAGAACTACATAAGTTTATAGAGAGAGAGTAATGATCCGGAAAGAAAGCTAGCTTACGTGAGAAGATGAAAAGGGGCATTGGAACCATCGGATTAGTTTCTGAGTGGTTAAGATTAAATTTGAAGGAAATAAAACTAAAACTCAAAACTAAATTAATCAACTCAAAACAAACTTAACCAACTGAAAAACTAATCTTAGCCACCCAAAAGATAATCTTCCGGCTCATGTGCTCCCTTCTCATCTTCTCACCTAAGATAACTTTCTCAGCGGATCGCTAATATATATATATATATATATATATATATATATATATATATATATATATATATTATATATATATAATATATATATATAGAGAGAGAGAGAGAGAGAGAGAGAGATCGACTTGTGTCCTTCTAAAAGGATTTGAGCCCGGATCCTTCCCACTCATATTCAACCATCCGATATTCGAATATAAGATCCATTTCATTGAAGTTGATCTATATTATTTTAAGTATCTATAAACTAAAAATCAAGTGTTTTTAATATTTTTTCCCATCCATCAGGCGACACAAAATGGACGGTTGAAAGTAGTGAGTTGGTTAGATATATGTCTTTAGATATACAAATTCTCAGTCCGTCCATTTCATTATGATCTAAACATTTAAAAACCCCTATGAACCAATTTTTGTTAGGTTTCAAATGTTCTACACTGTTAAACTAACCAACTCACTATTTATGCCGTCTGTTTTTCCCTCCACTTGATGGATAGGCAAAAAGTATTCAAAACACTTAATTATTGGTTTATAGATACTTGAAATAATATAGATCAAATTCAACGGAGTGGATCTTATATTCGAATGTCGGACGGTTGAATTTGAGTGGGAAGGATCCGGGTTCAAATCCTTTTGAAAGGACACAAGACACACACGCACACTCTCTCTCTCTCATATATATATATATATATATATATATATATATATATATATATAGAGAGAGAGAGAGAGAGAGTAGTCTTTGTGTGAGAAACTTTCTCACACGAAGACTGTGAGAAAACTATATAGGAGCTTCAATGTAGGTGATCCGAACCGTTCATCTTAATCTATATACTTTATTTAGACTATCAATTAAAAATCACACGAGTCCGAGCCTTTTTACTCATACAACAAGTGGTTACAAAACATACGTTATATTCACCGTAGAATAAAGATGTCACTTGATGCATAAGTAAAAAAGTTAAAATCACGTGATTTTTTATTGGTAGTCTAATTAGAGTATGTAGATCAAGATGAACGGTTCGAATCATCCATAAAATCTCTCTTATATGATTTTCTTATGAAGCTTATTTTGAAAAAGTTTCTCATTTGAAACTTTTTCATATATATGTAGACACACACACATATATTTACACACACACACACGCACGCGCCCGCGCGCGCGCGCGCACACACACACATATATATATTTACACACACACACACACACACATATTTATAGATAATATATATCTTTAAATATGTGTGAGTGTGTGGGTGTGTGTACACACACACACACAGAGAGAGAGAGAGAGAGGGGGAGACTTGTGTCATTCCGGAAGGATTCGAGGTCGATTCCTTCTCACTCAAATACTATCATCCGACATTCGATTACAAGTTCCACTCTGTTGAAGTTCATCAATATTATTTCAAGTATCTATAAACTAAAAATCAAGTATTTTGAATATTTTTTTTCCATACATCAAGCAGGAAAAAAACGGACGGCCTAAATAGGTACAAAATAAACGGTCAAAATAGTAATTTGGTTAGTTTAATGGTATAGAATATTTAAAATATAAAGAAAATTGGTATGTGAGAGTTTTTAAGTGTTTAGATCATGATGAAATAGTTGGATTGAGAATTTGTACGTCTAAAAATATAGATCTAAGCAATATGCTATTTTTCACCGTCTATTTTGCGCCTACTTAATTGATGGGCAAAAAATATTTAAAATACATGGTTTTTGAATTTTAATTACTTGAAATAATGTAAACAACATCAACATCAACGGAGTGGATCTTGAATTCGGATGTCATAGGGTTGTATTTGAGCTGAAAGGATTCGGCCTCGAATCCTTCTAGAATGACACAAGTCTATCTCTCTCTATACACACACATGTATATATACATATATGTATGTTCATGTGTGTATGTATATATGTACACACACATATACATATGTATATATATATTACATAGTGAGTTGATCCCCTAAGAACGGTTCTCACGAATTCATGTGAGAACTTTCACATGGACCGTCGGATCTGATAGAGATCTAGTTTTATTTGATTTGATCTATCAGATCCGACGACCCACGTGAAAGTTCTCACAGAAATCCGTGAGAACCGTTCTTAGAGGATCAGCTCCCTATATACATATATATATACACACATACAAACATATAGAGACTTGGATTCTTTGAGAAAGATATGAAGATGAATCATTCTATTCAAATCAAATTCAGTGTTAAACAACAATCAAATTGAAGATCCACTCAGTTGGAGTTGATATACATTATCAAGAGTGCTTAAAAACAAAAAATCATATGTTTTGAATACTTTTTTCATATTTATCAAATATGCACAAAATGAACAACCGAAATAGTGAGTAGGTTAGTTTAACGGTTAGAATTTTTGAACCCTAACAAAAGTTGGTATATGAGGGATTTTAAATGTTTAGATCATGATCATATGATCGGATCGAGAATTTATATGTCTAAAGTTATAGAAATAAGTAAGCTACTTTTGGTCGTCCATTTTTTACCTACTTAATAGATAAAAAACTATAAAACAGTTAATTTTTATTTTAAATTAATTTAAATATGTAGATTAATTTCAAGGAAGTAAATTTTTATTTGAATGCCGTAGCATTGAATTTGAGCGGGAAGGATTCAAATTCATGTTCAAATCATTCTGAAAATAGCCAAGTCTCTTTCTATATATGTAAATAATCTTATGAGAACGGTTCTCAAATTAAACTTCGTGAGAACTCTATGGTAGGCCACCTCACAGATGATCCGAACCATTCATCTTATTCTAAACACTCTGTGTTAGGTTAACTATGAAAAATCAAGTGATTCTAAGTTTTTTTACTCACGCATCAAATGATATAATTTTTTCTACGGCTAATATAACATATTTTTTGGAACCATTAATGCATGGGTAAAAAAGTTTAGAATCACTTGGATACATGTGCTTTGACTACTGCCATTATCTTTGCCATATGCATTGAAACTTTCAATTCCATAAGGAAATTAACCTAACTCTAATCAACCTGTTCCATTATAGACAGTTAATTAGGCCAGTCAAGTCCTTTTTAAAAGAATTTGTAGAGTCATTGTCCCCAAGTTAGGGATCAGTCACAACAGAAAAGATGATCCTATTTATTGCGGGGCCCATCGGAGTCGAAAAACATGGTGAAACCCTAGGAGTATAGGCCCTATCTAGCTGCAATGTAAGCTCGATCGAGCCCAACTCTAGGTTAATAAAATTGTATTGCATTATGTTAGGTAGAATCAAGTTCATTGGTGATGTCCCTTTTACTAGGATCAGAATGGTAGTGGTTTCTTTTTTCTCAATGAATAAACTTTAGCTGATCTTCTAGAAAAAAAGAAAAGTGTGTTATGAAAAACGTGTGGCTGCCTACCTTTACTGTGCACCATTAATAAGTTTACTATGCGCTGATGTAAGCGATGACGCAAGCGACTGCATAGTGCCCCCAAAGTTTTCCTATAAATAGGACCTTCCTGATTCATTTCAATGTACACACAAATTCAGAAATCAATAAGAATTCCTACTTCTACTCTGCCTCTAGATTTCTCTGTTTTGGTGTTATATTCTCGGAGTTTTTACAACACGTTATCAGCACGATCACTCTAGTCTGTCCCCAGCCTCTACCTCCATCAGCTCAGGGAAAAAGCCTACCACGTCAAGTCTCTGCCTCCATTAGCTTAAGGTAAAATTTGTTACGAGCCTCTGCTTCCATTGCTCAAGGAAGAGTCCTATCACAAGTCCCAGCTTCTACCTCTACAATCTCAAGGTAAAATTGGCAAGTTACTATACTTATGATATTCGTATAACACCACTACTATAATAAAAGGAGGCTCTGCCACCTATTTATAGAAATGTGATGTGATTACGAAAACTGAATTATTATACTAATTATATTCATATAACATCATTACTATAATGAAAGGAGGCTCTGCCACCTATTTATAGAAATGTGATGTGATTACGAAAACTGAATTATTATACTAATTATATTCATATAACATCATTACTATAATGAAAGGAGGCTCTGCCACCTATTTATAGTAAAGTGATGTGATTATGCTATCTTTACTAACATCTAACTTGATGCTTACGTGGATTAAACCCCAAGCTTCTAACATTATATATTTTATTATTCTGCTATTATATCTGGACAAACACCCACTGAAAGGTTTACCGAGTAGCGTGGTGTGCCAATATTTATTTCAATAATTACTGCTTTATTAATTATGCCTGCAAAACACCCACCAAGTAGAGTGGCGTGCATATATTATAGCTCGTAAATATATATAGTACAATGCATTTATTTTACCATTTCCTTAATTACAATATTTAATCATATAAAATCTAAATTGTTTTTCCTCTCTCCCCCCCCAACGGCTATAAACCCAACGGCTATAAACCCCAACGGCTAAAACCCCAACGGCTATAAACGGCTATTTTTCATCCTATAAATTGGTGAATTCTAAACCACATAACTCACTCCTCAATCTCTCTTCATTCTCAAAATTTTCATCATCTCTAGAAGCTTTGCGTTCGAGTTTTTCGCAAGATGCTTAGTCCAGCTTTGATGTTTCTTATTGCCGTCATCATCATCAACACTTCTATCGTTTTTCTTGGAGACATGGATCCAAGTGAATTGTACCCGTATTTTTTTATTTTAATGTTCACTTTTCCTCTTCTACTTGTAGCTATTATGGTTGACATGCAAGTTTTCTTTGAGAAATAAAAATGTTGTGATTCTAATTATTTTTATATTTTGTTATAGTTATCACCATGTCAAACTTTGCAAAGCTTGAGTTCATTCCACTTGATATCACGGGGAGAAATTATATGTCTTGGGTTATTGATATTGAGATACATCTTGAGTCAATGGGTCTCACTGAGACCATTAAAGAAATAAATTCTACGTCGTCACAAGATAAGGTAAAGGCGACAATCTTTATCCGCAGACATCTTGATGAAAGTCTAAAGTGTGAATATCTCACTGTTAGAGACCCAAGTGCTTTATGGAAAAACCTCAAAGAAAGGTTTGATCATCAAAAGGAAGTTGTACTCCCTGTCACCCGTGATGAATGGAATGCTTTGCGCTTCCAAGATTTTAAGAAAGTTAGCGACTACAACTCTGCAATGTTCAGAATAGTATCCCAGTTGAAATTCTGTGGGGTAGATATCACAGATGAAGAAATGTTGGAGAAGACTTACTCCACATTTCATGCATCCAACATAACACTGCAACAACAATATAGGTTGCGTGGTTTTAAGAAATATTCTGAACTAATTTCATCTCTTCTCGTGGCAGAGAAAAATAATGAACTTTTGATCAAAAATCATCAGTCCCGTCCTACTGGTTCAGCAGCATTTCCAGAAGCAAATGTTGCATTTTCTAAAAATTATGGACGAGGATATAATTATGGACGCGGCTGTGGACGTGGTCGTGGTCGTGGCCGTGGACGTGGCCGTGGACACGGTCGAAGTGGTTTTTACAACCCTTCACAGAATAACGCGATCCACAAGAAGCATCATGTGGAAAGACATGAAAAAGGAAAAGATGTTCGTGAAAGTTCTCTTCGGAATCCTGAAGATTCCTGTTACAAATGTGGCTCCAAAGGACACTGGGCTAGAGTGTGCCGAACACCGGAGCACCTTTGCAAGCTCTACAAAACATCCTTGAAAGGAAAAGAGAAAGAAGTGAATTTCACTGAACATGATGATCCTATGGATGATTCAACTCATCTTGATGCTTCGGATTTTACTGATGATTTTGTTGATCTTCCAATCCATCGTGATATTGGTGATAATTAGATATATGATCATACTTTGTTATTTGTAATTTTCAAATTTATCTTTGAATGAAATATTTCCCTTATAATAATATGTTTCAAATTTTATTCTTACCAATTATTTATTTTTGCATGAAGCTTGATATGGATTATTCTAATGATGAAGTCAAGACCAAAACTGGAGAGATTTGCATACCGGATAGCGGTACAACACATACTATTCTCAAACATAAAAGGTACTTCTCTGAATTAAAACCAACAAAGGCAATCATCAATACAATATCAGGTCCTGTAGACTTGATTGAAGGGACTGGTAAAGCCAGCTTTATATTGCCAAATGGAACAAAGTTTTTCATAAAAGATGCTTTGTTTTCACCAAAATCTAAAAGAAATTTGTTGAGTTTTAATGATATATATCTTCATGGATATGATACTCAGTCTGCAACTGAAGAAGATATGAAGTATATGTATCTTACTACTTATGTATCAGGAGAGAAGTGCATATTAGAAAAACTACCAAAGCTTTCCTCAGGATTGCATTATACATATATAAATGTGATAGAGTCACATATGGTAGTTAAAGAGGATACAGAGACAATAACTCTGTGGCATGATCGTTTAGGTCATCCTGGTTCAATGATGATGCGAAGAATTATTGAAAATTCACATGGACATACATTAAAGGGCCAGAAGATCCTTCAAGTTAGTAAGATTCCATGTGAAGCTTGTTCTCTAGGAAAATTAATTATGAGACCGTCACCAGCTAAAATAAAAACAGAATCACCTACATTCCTTGAACGTATCCAAGGTGATATCTGTGGGCCTATACATCCATTGTGTGGACCATTTAGATATTTTATGGTATTGATAGATGCCTCTAGTAGATGGTCACACGTTTGTTTATTGTCAACTCGCAATGTGGCATTTGCGAGATTTCTTACTCAGATAATTAGATTAAGGGCACAATTTCCTGATTATACAATCAAGAGAGTTAGACTTGACAATGCTGGTGAGTTCACGTCTCAGGCTTTTAATGATTATTGTATGTCGATTGGAATAGTTGTTGAACATCCTGTTGCCCATGTACATACACAAAATGGTTTGGCTGAGTCGCTGATTAAGCGCCTCCAACTTATTGCTAGACCATTAATAATGAGAACAAAGCTTCCTATTTCTGTATGGGGTCATGCAGTTTTACATGCTGCAGCATTAATTCGCATCAGACCAAGTGCATATCATGAGTACTCCCCTCTACAATTAGCATTTGGTCAAGAACCAAACATTTCCCATCTTAGAATTTTTGGTTGTGCGGTATATGTACCAATTTCTCCACCACAATGTACAAAGATGGGTCCTCAAAGGAGACTGGGAATATATGTCGGCTATGAATCTCCTTCTATTATAAGATATCTTGAGCCTAAAACCGGCGATGTTTTTACGGCTCGGTTTGCCGATTGCCACTTCAATGAGGCAATTTTCCCAGCATTAGGGGGAGAAAAGAAACAGCTGGAGAAGGAGATTACATGGAGTGAACCATCCTTATTGCATCTTGATCCTCACACAAGACAATGTGAGACAGAAGTGCAAAAGATTATGCATTTACAAGAAATAGCAAATCAATTGCCAGATGCGTTCACTGATACAAAAAGAGTGACTAAATCATATATACCAGCTGTAAATGCTCCTGCTCAGATTGAAATCCCAAAAGGACAACCCGAGAATGAAGTCACTCATGAGTCTAAGACACGCCTGAAGCGTGGTAGACCAATCGGTTCCAAAGATAAAAATCCTCGAAAAAGAAAAGGAGCAGATAAGCACGATGACCCCAATGTGCAAGAATGTGTTCCAGAAGAAACACAAAATAAGTAAGAATGTGTTCCAGAAGAAACACAAAATAAGCAAGAATGTGTTCCAGAAGAAACACAAAATAAGACAAATCAAGAGATGAAAAATCCTGAAGATATAGAAAATTATGAGATCTCTATTGATTATGTCAATACAGGAGGATTATGGAATCGAAATAAGATGGAAAATATAGATGAAATATTTTCCTATTCCGTAGCATGTGATATTGTTAACGGAAGTGAGGATCCTGAACCAAGATCCGTCACTGAATGCCAAATAGACCTGATTGGACAAAGTGGAAAGACGCTATACAGGCTGAATTGAGTTCGCTTAATAAGCGCAAAGTATTTGGGCCTATTATCCTCACGCCTGAAGCCGTGAGGCCAGTAGGATACAAATGGGTCTTTGTACGAAAACGCAACGAGAAAAACGAGATTGTGAGGTATAAAGCTCGACTTGTTGCTCAAGGTTTTTCGCAAAGACCTGGAATTGATTATGAAGAAACGTATTCTCCAGTAATGGATGCAATTACGTTTAGATATTTAATCAGCCTAGCAGTTTCTAAAAATTTAGAAATGCGTCTTATGGATGTTGTTACAGCTTATTTATATGGATCGCTTGATAGCGATATTTATATGAAAATCCCTGAAGGATTTAAAATGCCTGAAGCATTAAGTTCAAAACCCAGAGAATTATATTCGATCAAATTGCAAAGATCATTATATGGGTTAAAACAATCAGGGCGCATGTGGTATAATCGCTTAAGCGAGTATTTATTAAAAGAAGGATATGTAAATAATCCTATATGCCCATGTGTTTTTATAAAGAAAACAACATCCGGATTCATTATCATTGCTGTATATGTTGATGATTTAAACATTATTGGGACTCACAAAGAGATCCTAGAAGCAATGATATATTTAAAGAATGAATTTGAAATGAAAGACCTTGGAAAAACTAAATATTGTATTGGTTTACAGATTGAGCACTTGCAAAGTGGCATACTTTTGCATCAATCAAATTACACTGAAAAGGTCTTAAAACGCTTTAACATGGATAAAGCAAACCCTTTAAGCACTCCAATGGTTGTTAGGTCATTGAATGTGGAAAAAGATCCATTTCGCCCTCGCGAAGATAATGAAGAGGTTCTTGGTCCTGAAATACCATATCTAAGTGCAATTGGAGCTCTTATGTATCTAGCTAATTGTACCCGACCAGATATAGCATTTGCTACTAATTTATTAGCAAGATTTAGCTCATCTCCTACACGGAGACATTGGAATGGTATTAAACATGTATTTCGTTATCTTCGTGGAACAACTAACTTTGGTTTGTTTTATTCCAGAGGATCAAAACAAGAAATAACTGGTTATGCAGATGCAGGTTATTTGTCAGATCCACATAAAGCCAAGTCTCAAACAGGATATGTATTCACATGTGGAGGTGCAGCGATCTCTTGGCGTTCACAAAAGCAGACACTTATTGCCACTTCTTCTAATCATGCTGAAGTCATAGCACTCCATGAAGCAAGTAGAGAATGTGTATGGCTAAGGTCTGTAACTCAACACATCCAAGAAACTTGTGGATTACCAGTCAACAGAGATCCAACAATACTGTTTGAAGACAATGCTGCATGCGTCGCTCAAATGAAGGAAGGATTCATCAAAAGCGACCGTACCAAGCATATACCCCCGAAGTTCTTCTCATTCAGCCAAGAGCTTGAAAAGGATAAGCAAATTACTATTCAGTATATCCGATCAAGTGATAATGTGGCAGATCTCTTTACAAAGTCACTTCCCCCTACAACTTTCAGAAAGCTTATTCATGATATTGGGATGCGTCATAAGCGAGATTTATGAAGAAGAAATACTTATGTCAATTTGAGGGGGAGCTTACGTGGCTGCACTCTTTTTCCCTTACTATGGTTTTGTCCCACAGGGTTTTCCTGGTAAGGTTTTTAACGAGGCAGCATAAAACACGTATACAGAGATGATGTACTCTTTTTCCCTTCGCTATGGTTTTGTCCCACTGGGTTTTCCTAGCAAGGTTTTTAATGAGACATCATGCAAGGTTGGCAGCCAAGGGGAGTGTTATGAAAAACGTGTGGCTGCCTACCTTTACTGTGCACCATTAATAAGTTTACTATGCGCTGATGTAAGCGATGACGCAAGCGACTGCATAGTGCCCCCAAGGTTTTCCTATAAATAGGACCTTCCTGATTCATTTCAATGTACACACAAATTCAGAAATCAATAAGAATTCCTACTTCTACTCTGCCTCTAGATTTCTCTGTCTTGGTGTTATATTCTCGGAGTTTTTACAACAAAGTGTATAGATTTTGGGTTAAAATTTCTTGGTTTCTTAACTCGAATCGGACCTGACTGCCAGCTCGACTGACGGGCCCACAACACAGTAAATATTCAATTTGGTCCCCCCTCTCTTTTCTTTTAAGGAGACATGAAGGAAAGGAGATTAAAAGTAATTAAAAGGACTAGAGTTAGAAACACAGAGTTTATGGGGACGAAAAGGAAACGTGCCCTTGTCACGTGCTCCTTTTGTTTGAGCCTTTTACGGCATCGAGCCTGGCCTCACGTTGGGCCGGGGCCGGATGCCCATATGGTTCGGGGTGCGGTCACCGCCGGTGAGGCTACGTTGGTTGCAGCCCGAGGCACGTCCGGTCCGCTCGCTGCCCGAGTTCATAGGACCCGGGCCCAGCACATTCCTCTCTCGGGTCGGATTGCAATCATGGGCCCAACTTTGTTTGTATATTTGGGTCTACAAAGCAGAGAGGGTTCAGCTTAACATAGCCCAAGAAGTAGGCAGCGTTGGCCCAGTCTAGAAAGAGTCATCCGTGATTAGGCCCATTTTGATTATTATTATTCTTGGTATTTTTCTTTTTCTTCGGTCTTGAACCTGACACATATTCTCCCCTTTATTTATAACAAGTGTACAAGCATGCATCCTCTTTTTTATTAGGAGTTGTTTGGCTGTTGAAAAATAAAGCAAGAAAAATTATATGAGCTCCAACATGTCATATTTGGGAGTTTTTGGAGTTAAACGTTTTGAAATCTGACATTGCACTGTTTAGCTAAAAAAATAAAGTGAAAATTGAGTTTTCCTCTTCAACTTACACAGCAAACAAACAGGCTGAAGGAAAGAAAAACGGTGTGATGTTCACAGTGTCAGGAGTAAAAAAAATGAATTTTCTACTAACTTTCAGATCAAACAAACAGCCCCTTCACAAAAGGAAGCATACCGTCGTTATTCGCTGACGACTAATTTGAAGATTAAGGAAATTAAAGGTGGCAAGCATTAATTCAATCGATTTTCTTATCTTTTTTTTTTTAAAAAAAAAAAATTAATCTTCTTCCCCCACAAGCACATAGCTGTTGTCTGTATGTCTCTCTCTCTCTCTCTCTCTCTCTCTCTCTCTCTCTCTCTCGACATTGCCAGACGAATATCTCCCAAAGTGTCTCCCAATTGAATTGGGACGGGATCTTTATGTAGCTGGAGTGTCCCTCCCAAAGGACCACCATGCACTCTTAGAGATTATTAGGTCGCAATGAATGAACATGTGCTCTTGGTCCATCAATTCATCATTCTAGGGCACACCTCAATCTAGTAGTCATCACATGTGGGCCTCCAACTTTAAGGGGTGCCGTAGGCTAGTTAGACATGTTGAGTCACATGTTGCCCAAATAGGGTAAGGGTCAGGTGGGCTCTGCACCCTCTTGAAGAGCATCTTTATTGTGTGGTTTTTAGGGGTGTCTTCGGCTGCAGACTATCGGTGAATATTCGCATTCGAATCTATCTCCAATTTGAATACGGATATTATTTTTTCACGTCCGTCAATATTCGTCTGTGTATCTGTATCCGAAAGTTAGATGCGGATATAGATATGGTAAGAACAATATTTGATCCGTATCCGATCCGATATCCAAAGGTTGGGTGCTTGATAAATTCATATGGAAGAGACTATTCTTTAATAGAATGAGTCAATAGATTTTGATATTTTGAGTTGGTTAAAAAATAATGGTGGAAAGTATCCGATTCTTGCAAGAGTAACAAGAGATATTTTGAATACTTCGACATCAACTGTGACATCTGAATCGGTATTTAGTACCGGAGATCTTGTAATCTATTGTTATAGAAGCCGAATGACAATAGATACGGTGAAAACATTGGTATGTACAAAATAACATCATAGTAATCATATTTTATATTATTGTAGATGAGATAAAAAGTAATATAAGTATATTCGTTTAGTTTATCTTTAAGCGTATCCATTCTTACATATCTGATTAGTATTCGCACTCATTCCGCTAATATCAGATCCGTATCCGATATCCAATTTTGATGGATACGGATATCATTTTTTCACATCCGTCAATATCCGTATTTGTATTTATATTCGAAATTTAAGTGCGGATACGGATATGACATGTGTCTTTATCCGATCGTATCCGATCCAATGACACCCATAGTGGTTTCTATAGATTTTGTGGGTTTAGATTGTCTTGAAACCCAGTTGGGTTTTCATGTATTTTATTCAGTTAAGATGGTTCACGTAATTATTTTTTATATGAGTCGGAAGGTATTTCATAACATCTAGGATGTTGTTTCAACATGCAGATCTTAGTTCTTTGTATAAAGGGAGCTTCGTATAAAATTTTATTAGATTTAGGGCATGTTTGTTTGATAAAAAGTGACTCAGAAAATGAGTATTTTCTCTGATTTATGTGGGGCCTACGAGTTTTTCCAACAAAACCAATTTGTCTGGCTGAAAACATGACTACAGAGATAAACAGCTAAAAAAGTGATACAAGTGACACAATTCAGACTCAATTTTTCTCAACAGTAAACTGACAATTGTTAGTTTTATGTGGGGCGATTTCTAAGCCGAACAGGCAATTAGATAACTCATATGCTGGAAACAAACTTTGAGAACATACCGGTGCAAGTGAGAATAATTTGTGTGCTGTAAAAAAAAGATTTTACCTCTGCGCTACAATGATTCTTGCATAACTTAGTGATAAGTGTAATGATTGAGAGCTTTTTGTCCCTTCCTTCTTGGATATGCTGGCACTGGCACTGGCACTGGCATTGGCACGCAATGTACTGATGATCCATATGCCAGCTTATGCGTTTCAAGACTTCAAGTAGATGACAAATACTGGCTCCAGTAAAGCAACAGCAAAAACAGCTGAAATGTATCAATGTCATCAGATCTTTAATTACATATATTCATTTGGGCACGAAAAAGTCCACCTCAATACACATGTGGTATTAAGCTTCATCAATTATTTTACAGGGACTGCAGCAACAGAAGAAAACTAGCCTCCAACTTCCGAAAACTAAGCCTGTAGAACAAAGTGAAGAAGATACTGCCTCAAACCTTGGTGTCTTTACATCATCAGCGTATCTGAAAAAATACCGACTTGAAATAGATTTTCGGAGGATCAGTTAACTACTTGACATAACCCTTCCATTAATTTCAAACGTTACCAACGAAAGCAAGTGATTAGGTACATAAGCAACCCTCAGAAGGGTCTTTAAATATCTTTACAAATATCAATGAAGGAGTATCGAAACAAGTCTGCATAAAATATCATACATGCGTAAATCTGTTAAAACTCTCCTCTTACAGGAAAACTCTTGAGGTGGCAATGGCCGGGTGCAGACTGAAGAAATCTTTGACCGGGTGAATAAAGGAATAGTTACTCGGTCACCCCTCTGTATGCATTGCCATTAACTGTTCCCGGTGTAACAACAGCAAGGATGACAAAACCACCAAGAATCACGATTAAGGTACCCAAGACATTAACCATCAAAGACTCAGATGAGTAGCGAGTAATGACATTGTTGGTCTGAAGAAAAGTAGCCTTCTCTAAAATGCCAGTGGCTGCAGTAGCGACAGCAAGAGCATATATATATGTCCCAAGAAACACATGCCAAGGGAGCAAGGAAGCTCTGCTGTTCCTCGAGCCACCAGGATACCAGAAGGTTGCAAAGCCAGTTCCCCACTGAACAAACAGCAACATCGGTGTGAATTATTAGTAAAACGGAACATTTTAGCAGAGTGTTCGTATCTTGGTAAGAGTTGAGGTTGAAGGAATGTGGAAAAGTACCTGAATGCTAAATAAGAAGAGGCATGCTAGTCCTAACCATGAGTGGAGGCTGTAGAAGTTGTCGATTCCCTTATCATTGTGAAATTTCAATGCAGCCCACACGCCAATTAGGCCCAGACACAAGGCAACGAACTGTACAGCCAGATGCACTGATTTTTTGAAATTCTTGGTTCCCCCAACTGTCTTGTATGCTAGCATGGCTGCACCACGAGAGGAAACAAACACCCAGTTAGGCAAATAGCCGGAAGATTTTATTAAGATAATTCAAACAAGAGTATATCTGTTATATGTGGCAAGAGATGGTACAGTTATTTAATTTAATATTTCAAAAGTAAACATATCAAGCTATTTTATTTTGGTTCTCATCACAATTCTAAATAAGAAATTTGTACCCCTCAGAAAGTATAAGGGTTGTTGGGAATGGGATGTCTGATGTCCTAGAGTCAAGTCTAGGACACCGTCTCTGTTCACAAAAAGAAAAAAAGGTGTTCTGAGATGTATTGTGTTGTTTCTCCTGAGAAATTAAAGCATTCCATCTACTACAATGAAAATTTTGGTTGTATCTCTATCTTCAGTCTTTCAGGCCATGATTTTGATTATTAATACCATTTATCTGTTTCAGTTAATTATGGTCTTCCAATTTATGGGTGGCATTATTTCCAGCAACTTGGGTGTGCATTGGAGAATAAGTTCATTGTGGATAAGCAAAAAGTACGCTCGACAACCCTGCCCATAAACTACATAAATCCAACTATCATCATAATGGCCAACAAGCTTTCCCCAACTGCATTTGCAAGTGGCGAAAGTGGTCACAAATTGCAAAACTCATTCCTCTGGAATTCAATAAGCCCACAACTAGTTCAGGTTTATATACTCAAAGAAATGCGGGAGTAGAATGGTCTGGTCTCAAGCTCCTTCCATAATGATCTCTTATAGGCTTCTCCAGCAGCAAAATGAACTGAATAAGATGGGAGGTTCTTGAAGGACTTTGTTTGCTTGCCACTGCTACCCTTGGATAGATGAATTTAATCTGTCTCACTAGAAAATGGGTGAGAGTGGGTCTTGGAGTCCCAAGTTCAAGTCCGGATACAGCCTAATGTTCAAAATAAAAAAAAAGAACTGGTTAGTTGTACGGGCTGCAATCAATAAATAGGGTCAAGACAAGGCCACTTCTTGTTCTATAAACCAGAGACACGGCAGATGACACTGCATAAAGGCTCTCACAGGTGGCCTGACACCTCAGGCTACAGGTACAATTTCAGTAAGTATTACCGCACAAGCTGGGAGAATTGGTCATAATTCTATCAATGACAAGCATCAACAATAGACTGACAAGTCAATGAGATTAACCCTGGAAACTTCACTGAGGTTAGATCTAATAAGATGCATTCTGGATATTAAGAAAGCCATCAAGAATGAATGCATATGAGAATGATATCAGTATATTTTTCATTTAGTGAACACTTCTAGTGTGTATAGATGCATCCATATAGCAAAGGTACGAGATATATTCTACTCCAGCCCTCTCCTACTCCCTCCCAGGATTCGAAGCATCGCCTGTTCCGGCTACGACTCGACCAAATCATAAACGGAACGGAGCTTGCCGCGATGAAACCAAGCCCCCGAGCCACAGTTTGTGAAGGATTTTGACCGACCTCGGGGCTGACTCGGCCTTGACTCGGTTAAATGGCTGAGTCACGCAATGACTCGGGTTGAATCAACCGAGTCAAGACCGATTCAGCCCCGAGTCAGTCAAATTACAGCTGTAGAACCGTGAACACAGGTTTTAAGGGGGAAAAATTAAAATGTACTGATCAAGATCCAGATCTCACCCATGAGACTGCCTCTGCCGCCGAAGTTCGCCTCCGCCGCCGCAGGTAACTCTCCCTCTTTCCCAATTTCTCTCAGTCTCTCTCTTCCCGATCTCTCTCGCAGTCTGTCTCTCTAAGAGAGATGAGAGAAAGATCGAGAAAGAGTCTCTTCCTCTCTCTCCCCCTCTCCCCAAATTAATTTAGTTAATTTAATATAAAGTTAATTTAATTTAAATTATGTGATATGATTTAATTTAGTCTAAAATTTATTATTTTAAAGGTATAGATGTAGTTTTAAAATTAAATTTAATCTAAAGATATAGTTTTAAATTTTATTTTAATTTTAATTTAATTTAACATACCATCTTTTTAATTTCAGAATGCCTCCAAAGCATCGTGACATTGGGATGGAAACATGGTAGCCCCATTGGTGGAAATAGAAAAATTGTGAAATGTAATTATTGTGAAAAAATAGAACATGGTGGTATCACTAGATTGAAAAAACACAAAGCACATGTACCCGGTCATGTGAAAGTATGCTTATAAGCACCAAAAGAAGTGTTTCAAGTATTGAAACATCTTTCTGAAGAGAGAAAAGAAAGAGCAGTCATAAAATCTAAGAAAGATCGGCTTAGAAATCTTTAAGTGAGGAAGATTTTTATGATATGACAGATTAAGAATCTGAAAATGACATTGAAGAAGATTTGAAAAAAGTTGAAAGAAGACAATAAAAACAAACTATGAAAGAAAATCATAAAATGATTTGGAGAGAGACAGAAGATCATACAAAAGATGTTGATGGCAGTAGTTTGTAGCCTTCAAGATCGGGGATCAAGTATAGATTGCGTCAAAGTTTTACCACTAAAGAATCTAAAATTCATGCACAAGGTATTGATCCTTTACATGTTTCCATCGAAATAGAAATCAATCAAAATTGTGTTCTCATCGGAGAATCTTAAAAAAGTTCTAACGAAGATTAATCGAGTGGACATGATAATTACTCAAAGGGCTATCATACTCTTGAAGGTCATATGCAGGATTTGGGTTTTACATCAGACCAACATTATGACATGGGATATAGCTATGGTCACAGACCACAAATTGAGAGATCTGCGAACAATAGTCTTGATGAAAATTATGATCGTACTCGATAGAGACATAATGATCATGGTAAATATTCTAGCAATGACACAAGTGAAAAGTATTATTATGAAACCAATCAGTTTTCTACTACCAGCATTGAATATCGAGGTTTGGGGTTATATTGCACAACCGTCACCGTCATATTACTCTGATGATAGAGCCTCTAACCAATCACTCAGCCTACCAAATCAAACCAACATTCATACAATTATCTTTATGAAAACTATATACCTAATTTCTCTACTAATCGTAGGGATGATTACGATGATGATTTAGTGTTTCATCGCAATTCAATGTGAAAATGACTACATTGTGCAGATATTTACAAATGTATTTTGTGAAATTTGCTATATTATGCATGTATTTTGATATATTTCTACCGACGACGCATGTATTTATGCATTCTCTTTATATTTAGTGTGCTAGGTGATGTTTTGAACGTATGATATATAAATATTGATGTTTATATTTTTTTAAAGATTTGTCGTGAATTTTTCAGAATTTTTTGAACTTTATATGTAGCATTTCACGCGTATCAGCCGAGTCCATTCCGCGACGCCGCGATCGATGCTTCTCAGTGCCCGCTGAGTCGTCGGCCGAGATCGCGGCATTGAACCTTGCTCCCTCCTCCCCTTTCTTATATGTTGTTGGAAAACTTAATACTTAAGATCCTTTGTTAAAAAGGAGCAACAAAAAATGTTGAATTTAAGCCTAAAGATTCTTCCTAAAAACCAAGCAGCACAACATTGAACTACTGGACATTCCTTTAAAATGCACGTATCTACAAAGTCAGGACAAATTTATATCCTCAATAATAACCTGATGCTTCATTTTTCAATTTGCTGACATGATGGATATATTAGGAGTTTTAGTCACTTGGCGCTTTATGGGCACTTCAGGACACTCCATGACATATTAAGCTGTCAGATGTAGATGATTAACTCTCCACTTCAACATCAAGAGATAATATCAGAGATATCAAGTCACAACCAAGTCAGATAAACGTCAAGCCAATCTTATAGGACCGTCGACTGACTGGATATTCATATACACCTAATAAATATAATTGTGTCCCAACATCAAAAGTTTGAAGGTTTCCCTCTTGGATACTTCTAGGCACATGGACACTTAACTTCCCACGTCTCTGTGACATTGGTGCTTATGTATAAACAAAGCAAAGAATCAATATAATTTGGTGACAAGAATTCCCCCAAGTTTCCACTGGATCATAATACCTAAAAATACTTGCTAATTCATAACAATTGGATATTATATGGAAAGCTGGCATTCAGAGAGTAATTAATATATGTGTTCCCTGTACATTTAGCCTAGGCATGCACAATTTATTAAACTATTCTTATTCATTTCCAATTAAGATTCTTAGTTACTAAACATGTATTACTTACTAATACTCTGGTAATATTCTAATTACATCAGATTTAGGGTGGTTATATGCTTGCGTTCAAGACTCAATAACTTTTGTTCTGTTGGACCTCATGGCTGAGCTCCAAACTCGGCTTAATCATTTCTTCTTTTTGATTTTTCTCAAAGAGGGGCTGGGAGACTCAATCTCATCCTTAATTCTTACAAAACAAAAAAGTACCTCAGGCTAATACCATCACGACTCATACTTATTGTTGATATTACAAAATTATGTTCAAATAGCATTGCTCTACTCTATTAATACAAATGTAGGAATCAGAAGAAAACTATTAACTAACAAACTGCTGCAAAAGTATATTTTTATCACTAGAGAAATCTCCGTCCTTCTGTCGCGCATTCGTGCGAGCATGTGGGTGGGAATGCATGTGTGATTGAGTAGGTACCTGTATTTAATATATCTCAGCAAAGGTTCAGAATAGGCTTGCCAGCAAAGACAGGATATAACGTAAATACCATGAAAACATCAGAGAAATTGAAGTAGAGACAAATAGGCAAAAGATGAACACAGGATGGTTTGCCTAGCCTATATACACCAAAGGGTAATGACTAATCAACAACACTAGAGAGATCGGCTAGAGTTATTTATAACTATGTGGTATGGATTGCAAGTTTACAAAATTTCCCTCAGCGTACATATTACATCATCAGCACAATGAGTCTGACTCATTAATAATCTAAGTTGGTTTAGCCAATAGGCTAACCCATCTATGGGGTTCGACACCTAGGACTAAACAGAGCTACCTTTGTTGCGACTCATGGATATCTCTATGTGGAGCATCTGATAATACTGATAATGCATCCATGCAGATTATTTACCAGATGGGATAAGAGGATCAGTGCCCAGGGAAAGAGGCAACAAGGCAATCCGGCCAATGTGGTAAAACACGGGGTCACAAGTCTTTGACATCAGAGAAAAAGTAAAATCTTTTACTGGTCAAAAGTTGAATCAAATACCATCCAAGACCATTGGTGACCCAGACTTAAAAAAAATGTTCCCTACTACTAGCATCCCAGAGCAAGATTCATGAATATCATTATCTATGAGAACTTCTATCATTGTGGTTACTGGAAATTTTACTACTGCCATTTCAGTACAATGCATTTCATTTAATGTCAACCTTAAGATAACAGATAAACAAATCTCTACTTCATGGTGTCTTGCAGATAATGCCTGGCACGTATATCTGATATTAGAATTTTCAACAGATATAACACAGTGCATCCTGATCAGTCTATTGAAGCTGCTAGAAGTAGTTTAATAACTGACATTGGTATTTAGCTGTGTTTGATTATGTATATGCTCATGTTCAATTATCGATGATGCAATATTGAAGTGCAAACAGGATAAAAGTATTGTATTGTGACAAATTGTTGGTGCTGATGCAAACGACATGCAGTATCTTCTTAAACCATGGTTGGTTGATGTTGAACTCAAAAAATATGCGCATGTTGCAAATCAGATGACTATTGACTAATCACCGTTAAACTTTAAACAGGATATAACAGAAAATGAAAAAATTTGAGAGAAGTTACACCATTGATATATTCTATGATTTTGTATAGGATATCACTGAAAACAGTATGTAAAAAGAATATAATTTTGTGTGCTGAATTATGTAAAAGAATTTGTCTTGAGACAATAATTTTAATAATAAAATAAAAATCTGATATCCACACGCTTGCAAAATTCTATTCAAATCCCCATCACCCAAGGGCATGCACAAAGCGAAAAATGAAATACCCATATATTCAGGCTAAGCACATGCTACACCTGCATGGCTCATAGTTTAGTCAAGAATTCAGAGAAATCAACAAAATTTGAGTAAAAGATAAAGGAACAATTTAATATAGATCCTTCTTTCCTTTAATTTATTGATTATTTGCATGAATCTTATTTTATTTATTTTTCCCCTTTTAGAGAGAGGGACATAAGCAGAACTTGAACCCGAAAACCTCCTGCACAACTGCAAGAGGCTTTACTACTGTGGCACAGTGGCAATCACAGTTGATAACTTGATATAGATTCTTGATTATTGCTATGGCATGAGATAATGCAGGAAAATAATGTGTTTACCTTCACCATTCAAAAGTATGAAACCGATCACCATTAATACCGGGTGGACCTGCATAATAGATCAACAATGTGTTCAACTTTTTCTCATTAATGTAAAAACATCCAAGCAAACTCAACAGGAAAACAAAATAAGCATTCTTGGTTTTTGCAAGTTAGTTAAGTGATGTTGCGGCTTCTAATTATGGTGCAAAGTCAATTGCATTACAAAGATGCAAAAACTATATTACAACAAAAAACAGCTCAAAAAAAAAATAGTAGAAAAAATAGACATTAGGAATAATGAACACGGATGCTTCACAACAGAGGTTACAGCTCCAATAGCCCTGTGATTCCCAAAATGCTTGAGCATTATTTCCAAGAAACTAAGCACAACAATTCCAAATTCATCATTCTCATGTTGTAATTCAACTTTTCTTGTTGCCTATGATAAATTGTAATTCAACTTTTCTTATTCCAAATTCAACTTTTCTCAAGAAATAAGAAACTATGTGCCATCTACATTTGTAAATCAACAATGAGTTTTTATTTTTCTTCCCTTTCCTGCATCTGGTGTATAATCTATAAAAGAGAATGCCCAGTTCCATCAGACAAATCAAAATGTAAGGTAATATAGTGTGTGAGAACAAAGGGGGTGGACAATGTGGTTTTGCACTAGGTTGCTTTTGATGGAGAGGTTTTAACGGGCCAGTGTTGGAACAAAGTACCAGCATTCTGAGGTTCACGTAGATGATTATCTACACTTCTGGTGAGGAAACCTATCCAAGCATATTAAGCTCAAAAAAGAAAGTAGTTTTAGGAACCCGGAGATAGTTAATGACTCTCCTACTCTCATCCTCTTCTTCTACCTTCTTCATCCCTCACATTTGAGGAACTAAACCCAGAAAAACCCATTTTCTCTATTTTCTCTATTGCACAGCTCAATAAAACCCAAAGATCCAAAAAACCACTCATCTTCTTCTCCAAAGATTAAAAGAACTCATCATTTTCCCATTCTTTCTTCTCACTTCCTTCTCCAACTTTCTTCCTTTGTATCACTGCGGATCAGATCCAACATCAATGAGTTCTTGGTTGTTATGTCACAAATTCTCTATTGAATTTATTAAAGTGCCTCCTTTTAATCTCAATTCCTACATTGAGCATGAATTTGATGAAGAATTGAGGTTTTCTTTGTGAAAATGGACTCTTTTGTAGGATTTTCATTGTGAAAACCTTTCATGAAATGAACTTTTTAAAAAGAGAAACACGAAGAGTCTCGCTTCTACTTAAACTGTCTACGTTCTGATAGTCTATCTACCTTTCATTTGTAATTGCCTACTTATAAGTTCAATATTTCTATCTTTCATATGAAATAGTCTACCTTCAGTCCAGTGTATCTACATTTAAGATTAGTCTATCCGGCATTCTTATAAAATTGTCTACTTTTTAGTTCAATGTGCCTACTTTTCAATTTATTGTTTCTACCTTAGTTATATGTCTTCCTTATAAAATTGTCTATCTTTTTTAGTTCAATGTGTTTACATGTGAAAGTGTCTACCTTTCAATTTAATTTGTCTATCTTTGGAACATAGTGCATCTGCCTTTCTTATAAAATTCTTTATTGCTTAGTTCAATGTATCTATCTTTCATGTGTTGCTACCTTTCACTTCATCCTGTCTACCTTCAAAATCTCTTCCTCATGAAATTGAATTTCTCTCTCTTACAAAACTGTCGAGTTAAGTTCAATGTGTCCATTTTCATGTTCAGTCTTTCTTCCTTCGAGATCAGTCTATATTTTTTTCTTGTGAAATTGTCTACTTTTTATTTCAATGTGCATACTTTTCATATGAAAACCATCTACCTTTTATTCACTGTATCCACCTTTTAGATCAGTATATCTGCTTTCCTTATGAAATCATCTGTTTTTTTAGTTTTTTAGTTCAATCTATCTACTTTTCATATGAAATTTTCTATCTTTTAGTTGAATATATTTGTTGTTATCAAATTACTTTGAACACTTGTTCAGAACACTGTTGTTACAAAGAAATTCAGTTAATTAAATTTATGAAGAAAAAAGACAAAGTCTAAAAGGAAAAATTAGAAGACTAGACTAAAATCCAATAAGGTTCATAATATATTTTATTTCCCACTCGACCCCCTTCAATTGTCACTCTAATTGCACCATCCAAACTTTTCAATATATTTTCCTCTATATTAAATAGGAAATCTTGTTTTTCTATATTGCTAATTAAATTTTGTAAAATAAAAAGGTAGACAAACGATGATGTGTTAAAAAATAAAAAAGTCAGACACTTTATCTTAAGGTAGGCTATCAAAAGTTCAAGATCACACATTTCTGCATTAAATGCTACAATGGCCTCAAATCTCACAAAAACGTCACGTTTTCCAATGTCTACTTCAAGTAAAATCTTGCAAGCCAACAAAAGTGGACAATTGATATTACAAGTGAACAATGTGATACTACAAGCAGACAACTTGATGCTACAGGCGGACAATTTCCTAGTCTGCTCCCATTTTTGCACGTGAGGCGCATTAAACGTGCCTCATTGGTGCCAGCTTCGCATGACCAGGCACTACCTCATTCCTAGAGGGGTAATATGAAAATTACAAAAGTACTTTGTACCATGTATTACCCTTTTGTGGGGAAAGGGGGGTAAAAGTGAGAGAGAATTGTGACAGTGGGGTTTTGAAAGTTAAAAAGCAACAAGGGGTTTTTTGAATGTCGTTCAAATTGCAGGGTAGCCACATTTTTCCCAACTATTAATTCATATAACTTACAAATACTTATAGTACTTTATGTTTATTTGAACCATTATGGCCTTAGACCATGTTATAGACAAATAACATTAATTCACATATGCATGTAGTTTCATTATTGTCGTATCTATGATGATATATCTGTGGATTTTCAAGATTTTTTGTATCCACATACTCACTTTTATTTAGGGTTTTTGGATATATACCCCTCAAACGTTTGATGTTAGAAACTTACCCCACAAATCTTTGATATTAGAAATTTATCCCCAAATCTTTGAGATCTTAAAAATTTATCCCTCCAGTTAAATTTTGAATGAAATAAGAGTGTTTTTTCGTTATGCCCTTCTCCTTTCTTCTTCATCTCTCTTCTTCATTATTCTTATATGACCTAACTTAAATTCTATCAAATCTAAAGTTCTTATCCATTCCTCTCGTTCTTCAATTTTCAAGTCCTCTCTCTCTCTCTCTCTCTCTCTCTCTCTCTCTCTCAATCACCTTAAACTGAAAACTCCTCCAAACGTTTTCTCAAATCTCACTCCAAAAATTCTTGGATTTTTTCTCAAAACCCTCAAAGAGGCCTATGTGAAAATGATTTGATACAAGTATTTGATAATAAGTGAATGAATTAGAAATGTGTTTGATTTGAGAGAAATAAGTGAGAAGGAGAATAAATAGGTAGAGTAGAAGATGAGTATAGATTTAAGTTGGTATATAGTGGTTTAATCATTTACATAAGGATAATTTAGTTATTTTTAAAAAAATAGACAAATTAGCATAACCAAACTAGAATATTCTCTTCACTCCAAAAAGAGGGTAAATTTTTAAGATTTAGAAGATCTGGAGGATAAATTTCTATTATCAAACATTTGAGGGGTAAATTTCTAAATACCAAAGATTTAGGGGATATATATCTTAAAACCCCTTTCATTTAAAAAGAGGTTTCAAAATTTTAAAACTTTATTTTGTCTTTGTCTTATTGTTATCTTATTTATCCCTATTAAAAATAAGAAGAAAAGATCCTAACCATTTAGGTGTAATCTCTGCATGTTAGGACAAGGTCAGTCACTATCCGTCCTTTTTCATACTTCCATTTTCTCCTTACATATATTGAGTTGTTACTCGAAATAGGGTGGGGAATTGAGGAGAGATTATACTTATAACTTTTATGAAAAGAGAGTATTTATCAGCCTTCTCAACTCTGAGTTATCTTCTCAAAAGATCTCGAACAAACTTTTGCTCTCAATATTTTCTTTTCTTCTTCGACTTTCATATCTTTACAGACCACCAAAAAGTTTTCAAGTTCGATTGAACTCCACATTGTTGTGCATCCAACGGGAAGAGATATACATTGGGTTAGTTGTATCTTGGAAATACCATGCTAGCAAGGCGCCAAAGTTCTGTGCAGTTTTCTTAGCACAACATCCGAAGCTATCCTTCATCCTTGTCTTTATTTTTATTGTTAAATTCATGAATTATAGTATTTAGAATTTGACTTATCATATTCTGCTTTGTCTATTCATTGATTTATGCTTTTAGTTTTATTGAAGCACTATGCAACACCCATACCGTGTGGCATCTGTATTACATAGCTGTACTAGTGCAACCTAGAAAATTGATTAAGCATTCAATACTATAACTTAGCTCCTAGTGCCATATAACCAAAATAGATGATGATAATGATGACCCATTTAACATTGGTAGCCTTCATCCAGTGCAAACTGCACCATATCTTCTTTTAAATCATCCACGTAGCCTAAAAGTATGATGTACAATATCTATGAATCCACCTAAGACTACTGATCCATTTTTCCCCTAAACCTCTCAATTAGATGATCTCAAAACAAGATTTGAAATCTCAATACTTGTATCCACTATAGGTTTTTGATATCAAAATCGGCAATTTTGAAAATATCAGTCATTCCATCTCGATCGTAATATCTATATCATCTCAGTCAAATAGGCAAGATTGTATCATCCCTTTGTATTGATATCAGGCAATATTCCAAACCTTCCCAAAGACTACCATTAACAATCCGAGAATTGTAGTTGTATTGTTCTTTTACTGTCATTATGTCTGATTTTGCATGTTCATGGGTAAATCTTAATTCCCAAATGCGGCACAAACTCCCAAATTGAATCTAAGGGGTTCACAACTTACGGTCGCTCGTCTCCTGACTGCTCACAAAATCAGCCGTCTACTAGCCTTACCACAGAGTTATGAACATCGAACAAGCATTCAGCAAAAAATGACTTTTTTTTCAAAACCGATTGAATGGAGGTTTTCTCCTGTAACTCAAATAGAAACTTTATTCGTCCGTCCGTCCGCCTTCATCTGCGAGAGAGAGAGAGAGAGCAGTGCCGACCCCTTCTTCTCTCAGCTCCTCCTCCTCCCTCGTCCCCCTCCTCCTCCTCCTCCTGACCAATCGGTCGATTTCTGAGATTTTCTCCTGTGACTCATATAGAAACTTTATCTGTTCGTCCATCTGTCTTCATCCGCATGAGAGAGCGCAGTGTCGACCCCCTCCTCCTCCTTCCTCTCTCAGCTCCCCCCTCATCTTTCCTCATTCTTCTTCCCCTCCCCCTCCTCCTCCTCTAGATCGATGCTTTCCCACCGACAATGGCTGTATACTTATTCCTCACACAGCTTACGGACCCTCTCTCACCAAGTGGGCAAGACCCAGTTCTCCAATACTGTGACGGTACAAAAGCTCAGGATCAATGACCAGAACGATCCAACTTTTACCCAAATTCTGTTGCTTTCACTAGTTTTTGTCCATTATAACAATAGAGGATCATCAAACGCACAACAAGTTACTGGATTTGCGTAGAGCTAGATTCAAAGTGTTCGATGAGCAAAATTGAAGAGAAAATAAGCAGAAACGAAGAGATTGACAGATAGAGAGCAGGGAATTACGTTAAAAATGAGATCTTTGTTGTCGGAGATAAGAGACATGCCACCTCTGAAACGTAGGGCCCACGTAAGCACCAGCCCGGCGACGGCGGCGCCGATAAGTCGGATCACCACCACGATCGGGAACCGCACCACAGGAGTCATCGCCATTCTTTCTTTCTTTTCTTTTTCTTTTTTTCCTTTTAACAATCACGATCACGATCTCAGCCTCAGGCTCGGTCTCAAAGAAAGCGGAGGAAGAAGAAGAAACAAGGAATAGAAACAGTTTGGACCTGTGGGCTGAACAGCAGCATTCACGGGTAATTTTTCAAAAAAAAAAAAAAACTTTTTTTAAAAATAATTTAAAAAATAGACCCCAAAATAGTTCGAAGACTCCGCCTCTGACAAGTCACATCAGTACCATATCAATGTCCATGTCATATCGTGGCATGCGCCGGGGGGGTTTGGTTGTTCACGTTAGGCAAACTTATATTTTTCTACCTCTGTTCGATCGATCAGGATTGCGAACCCCAATCTACTATAATTTTTTTAAATTTTGAGTTTTACCGAGGTTGCTAAACCGGCGAAGTCAAATATAATATTGAGTTTGGTTGTGATTTTGGGCATTCACGTTATCTGTAATTTGTACGATAAAGCAAAGATGGTTCAACAGATGATTCCTCAGGATATCTAAAATATTACTAACGAAGGAGGAAAAGAAACTTGTCATGGCTTGCTCAACGGTCCAAGGCAAAAGCGGTGATGTCGTCACAGGTTAAGGATAGGGGACGGATGTGGGAAGTCAAGCCAACAAGATTTACAGTAATCGACTAGTCATCAAGACTAAGCGAATAATTCTCTCAATAGTCGACTTGTTAGTCGACTAATACAATTTCAGTAGTCGACCAATCTAGTTCAATAGAAAGTTAATAATTTTCTGAGCTTCTTATTAGTCGAAGAACCCAAAGACAGAGAGAGACAAAAAAGACTACTGTCAGTTCGGTTCGGTCTTGCGTAACTTTTGGAGAATTGAAACGAACCAAATTTACTTGGAACAAAACCGGTTCAGAACCAAATTAGAACAGAGCTGATTTTCTGGTCTGGTTTGGGCTTGAGGGCCAGCATGAACTGTGGCTATGGGCCAGGTTTTTAGAAGGGGGGGGGCGCAAAAAAAAAACCAATGTGCTGTTCACAGTTTGGGCTAAAACAGAGAGAATTAGTCAGGCCAGCTAAAGAAAAATAAATAGCAAATCTAGTCATGAACAGTAAACCCAAATAGAAAAAGGGGGATTTTTTTTTTTTTTTTCCTTTTCTTTCTCTCTCTCTCTCTCTCTCTCTCTCTCTCTCTCTCTCTCTCTCTTTCTCTTTGTTATATCATCCATTACTTCTCATTGCTTGATCAGACACCCAGTCGTTTTAATTGCATATCTATTATTCGATTATTGAAAAAAAATGGATATTTACTATAGTCATTTTTATTTGACATTTGCATGGGGAAATATCGTAGTAGACCGAGCACCACAGTGAACTAAAAGGGCCAAGGCCATATTTGGCAATGGATTAAGGCTCCTGTTTATGCTGGGTGAAGGGACAAAGGATTGAGCAAGGTTAATCTAGGCATTAACGGTTGATATTGACTTGATATTGACGATATTCATATTAAAATTTATTGACCGATAACACTCAAGGGCGGGACCCAAGTGTTGGTTGGGTCGAGTTACAACCTGCCTCACTTTTTCGTATGTTGTCTTAGACCCTCATTTATTTTGGGCTTTTTTCATATATTGTCCTAAACCCCTTCTATTTTAGTTCTCTTTTGGCAAATTTATTCCTGGTTTCGTCCCTGATGTAATGAAAATATTGTTTTATTTTTTAACAAATTCACATAATTCACAAGCATATATTATAAAAGATTGCAACACACTCAAAATTTATTCCTAGTTCCGTCCTTAATAATAATACCATACTAAGATTTTAAACCATGATAATAACATTTTATGTATTGGTAGATCGATCCATCCGTGTTATGCATAACCATCCTGAGATGAATACCTTCCGCCACCAAAACGGTGGTGGCAGAGCTGGTCGTATAAGTTTCTTGGCGTTGCATTACTCAGCAAACCTAAATTCCATTGCAAGAGATCTTTTATAAAACACCATTTAAAATTTAAAAATAGATAAAAAAAAATCAATTGCATGTACTGACCAAGTTGATCCATGAATTAAAATGAGAGGGAGTAAATAATCTTAATGTAATCTCACGAATGCTATTTGTGTTCATAAGCCAAATCCTAATGCAATCTCACAGAATTGGACTTTAAAAACCATTGCCATGTAGGGAGAGAGAGGAGAAGAGAGAAGAAAAATACATCAAGAGAGTTTTTTAAACTCATTAGAAGAGACAGCATAGAGATCGGAATCCAAAAGGAGCGAAGAGGCAGTCTGCAACGTGTGCCAGGACAGGGGCCCGCTGACCGCCTGGTCGACCGGCGTGCATAACGTGCACAGGCGAAGCCCGGTCGACCATGGCAAGGAGAACGGTCGACCGGCTTGCACAGTTTGGGTTTGTTCTTGTCCCGGTTGACCGACCAGTCGACCGAAGGACAGGTCAGTCAACCGTTCCAGCCGACCGACAGGCGAACTGCTTCTCCTGAACGGATTCGAACTTCGTTTCTGATTTGGAGTCGAATCCAATTAAGGTTTTCTAAAACCCTGGGACTCTCTATCTATAAATAAGGGTTAGAGCTCTCATGAATTTTATTCCTTTGAATCCCTTTGTATCTCATGAGAATCTCTTTCGAAAAAGTTGTAATAGATTGTTGAATCAATAAGATCTTTTCCTTGCCCCGAGAACGTAGGCAAATTATCGAACCTCGTTAAATATTATATTTGGCTTGCTTTCTCTCTTGTTTCTCTGTTCTTATCTTTCGGGTACTTCTCGGCGCATCTCTATCTGTCGCTTGGGGTTCCTCGAGTTGGTTGTTGCCACAATAGCGCGAGCACAACAAGCGGTATCAGAGCATCCCAGATTCTTCGTGGGATCGTGTGTCGATTCCAAGAACATTGGTGGCTGTTTGGCGGAGATCATGTGTCGATCTCGGAGCAGCGTTGGGATTGTTTGTGGAATCGTTTGTCGATCTCAGAATAGTATTTGGATCGCTCAAAGAATCAAATTTGATAGAGTAGATCATTTCGAAAACTCTTCTAGGGTTTCACTTTGAAGTAAAGATCCTATCTTTATCTAATTTTTTTATCTAACTCCATTTGTTTTCCGCATTGTTTGAGGGATCTGTTGAGAAGATGGATGAAGATAATACATTTATGGCGAAATTCATGAATCCACATCCATTGAAGATTGAAGTGAAAAAATTTAATGGCAAGAACAACTTTGGTATGTGGAGATGTGAGGTGATGGATGCATTGACGGCATCAAACCTCGAAAATACTCTATGGTTGGAGAAAAAGCGTGATTTTACTTCTGAAGAGAATTGGGATAAGATGAAAAGAACGGCGTATTGTCTGATCAGTTCTTTTTTTACACAAGACATCAAGTATCATATGTTATATAAAAAATCTGCAAGGCAGTTGTGGGAGACCCTGGAGAAGAAATATCTGATGAAAAGTATCGAGTCGCGGTCGCAGTTGAAGAGGAGGCTTTATCGAGAGGACTCTCTATTGATAAACACATGAAAAACTACACCAAGGTTCTTACAGACTTAATTAATATAGATGTCAAGATCGACGAGGAGGATAAGGCGGTGATTCTACTTAACTCTCTTCCGGATGAAGAGTATGAGACATTTACCCTAAATTAGATCAAGGGTAGACAAAGACTTAACTATAATGAGATGTCGGCTGCTCTTGTAAATTATGAAGGAGGCAGGACATATATTTCTTCCGAAGGTACATCAGCAGAGGCGTTGGGGTAAGAGGCAGGAGTTCCAATCGAAAGGGCGTAGGTAATCATGAGAGATCAAAGTACAGATCAGGTTTCAGAGATCTGAAGAAGAATCAGTGCGCCTTATGTAAAGAGTTAGGGCACTAGAATGTTGATTGTCTAAAAGCCAAAGGCAAGAAGAATGAGTCCGAAAACCGAGGCAAATCTCACACAGGTGGTCAGTACTCATGCCAGTACTTCACAAGCAGATGGATCAGACTCAGACTCGTTAGTTTTCTCTTTCTCTATTACTACTCCTACTATTGGTTGCTCAAATGATTCTGAGTGGGTATTAGATACAGGAGCTACCTATCATGTGTATCCGAACAGTGATTGGTTTACTAGCTTTGGGAAGCTAGATGGATGTTTAGTTGTCATGGGTGATGATCATCCACGTAATGTGGAAGGGATAGGTACAATCGGTATCAAGATGTTTTGTAACGCCCCGACCCCGCAGGTATGGAGACGTTACTGCGACGTATATACGCAGGTCAGAAATGCCCTCACATATGTACGCTAAGCGTTAGTATAGGTAAGAATCAGAGTACGGAAGCACGTGATGCCTTATACATTCCAACATATGAGTACAATTACAAAGTTATCATCAGATGTGACACAATATTATAAGAATATTACATCACCGATAGGCGCAAATGCGAGAATACAAAGAGATGTACAAGTATGAGCAGTACAAAAGGCGCTCACGAGTTTGCAGAAGGAAAACTCGAGAGACGCGCAGGGGGTCTAGAAGGATAGGGCTTCAGACGGTCTGCTGGAGATCCACGCTACTGTTGTACTTCTCAGATTAGCAACTGGGAGAATCCACACGCTCCAAGCTCTAGGATCTGGACATAAGGATCTAGGGGAGTCAGAACTCCCCAGCGAGTGGTGATGCTAATACCAAATGGCATGCATAGATAAACACTCATGTATCGATAAATCCGAATAATAAACATGCATTGAAATCGTGTCTGAGCACAAGCATGCAGGAGCAAGTAGATATATAGCAAGTGATATCAAGCAGGGAATACTTATGGTATAATAAGATAAGGGCAGGAGGCTAGTGGAATAGAATACAAGTAGAAATACAGGATGTAAATAACTATAATATAATAAAGGCCATAAATCGGAAATCTGATGTAAAATCGGATGGAAGCAACCTCGGCAAAGCATACACGGATACATAGTTGGCATCTTTTAATATTATTACTCATCCGACCCATATATCTAGGTATGTATCCTGGTGTACATCTTAACACACATACATCCATATATAAGTAAGTCGAGGTTGGTTATTGGAAGCTGATGAAGAACTGATAGCTCATACTTATAGTAGTTCCTGTCCGCCCAGGACATAGCCATTGGGGGCCTGAAATCCCTCTAACATGCATCTTCTAGGGGCCTACAATCCCCTAACACGAATCGTTGATTTTAGTATTCCACTACTATAAGTAAGGCATCATACCGGCATCCATCACTTACTTCCATTCTCCATGTAAGTTATCCTTTGTATAACTTATTAAACAAAATTATCAGATTACCGAAATGAGTAGGAACATAACTAGTCATAACAGGAGTACATAACAAGTAAAACGGAAGTTCATAAAAAGCATAACGGGAGTACATAACAAGAGAGCAGGTACTACATTCCTGTAATGTAATAATATGAGTAGAGAGTTAATCATAACAGGTATCAGGTTTTAACATGATAATAACAAGTGTTCAGGTAGGTGACAAGTGATAAGTCATGTTATAACAGGGTGCAGGTGATATAACATGAGCGAGTGTCAAGTAGTAGCATGTCGGGTGTCAGTTGATAACATATCAGTTGTTAAGTGATACAAATAGGTGTATGTCAAGTGTTAACATAACAAGTATGTACATGGCAAGTGATAAAGTAATAGCTGAGCACAATCAAGCGGAGCTGAGCAAGCTAGAGGCACAGACAACGAACAGTGTTTAGTCACTAAAGTGCTTGACGAGGTTACCGGGACAACTCGGCTTAAAGTGGAGTAGAAAATCTGGCAACATCTCGCTTAGACGAATCTAGTGGTAAAACGTTGAGAGTTAAGCATGTCTACCAGGCGGAGCTGAAAGACCTGACGGTCTGAGCACACTTCTCTTTTGAGGTAGTGAGCGAGAGCCCGGGGGCTAAAGTACGTTCGGTGTCTAAGCGCACTCTCGGTAGCTACCACGAAACCAATAAGGGTACAGGTCTAGAACCATTGGATAGCCAGCTCGGGAGTGGGCAGAAACCCAGAATCAGTACGAGAGTACCTGCACGAGATGTTAGTACCACACGAGCATATATACAAGTGTGTTAATATCTATACTACCGTGGAGTGGAGAAGCCCGGAGGCTGATAAGGCCTGGAGGCCAAGTAGAAAACCCCAAAGCTGATAGGGCCTAGAGGCCAAGTAGGGAGCCCAGAGGCTAACGACCACGAAGGGTCGACCACGCATGGTATAAAGCAATAAAAATAATACATCACGGGCGTGATATATGTGCCCGAAGTAAACTATCCTAATACAAGCATTCATCACAGGCATATACGAGTACAATCATGGGCACTCGGCCACATACAAATACAGGGGCATAGCCCAATACAAAATACATTTAAATACGAAATAAAATACACGTTAACCTGATGAAGCAGGGACACCCAACTCAAGGCGAGGACACTCGCCTAAATCTCTAGAAAAGCTGAAAACTCTGGAATCCCAGGAACTCGCGCACGTACCAAAAATATAATTAAATATATATATATAATTTTTTTAGAGAGAGAAAGAGAAGAGAGAGTAAGAGTTAGAGAGAGAAAGACCTAAAAAGATAAAAAGAGATTTAGAGAGAGGGAGTTAGAGAGAGAATGAGGCCTAAAGAGAGATTTTTAGAGAGAGATCTAGAGAGAGAAAAGAGAGAGGGAGGAATAGTAGAGAGAGGAGAGAGTGTAGAGAGAGAGAGGAACATGGGGGGAGAGAGCTGCAGAGAGAGAGAGTCATCCAGAGAGAGATAGAGAGCACAGGGGGTTGTTGCCCCCTGCTTACATATAGCGCCCCCCAGAGGGGGGCGCATGGCCTGGCCGCCGGCCAGGCCACGCCTGGTGGCAGCACCAGGGCGGCGCCGGCTACTGGCGGGCAGGGTGGCGAGGGCCACCCTAAAAGAGAGGGAGAGGAGAGGGAAAGGAAGGAGAAGAAAGAGAGAAAGAAGAAGGAAAAAAAAGAAAGGAAGAAGAAAAAAGAAAGAGAAGGGGAAGGGGAACTCGTTGGAGTTGGGAGGGGTCGCCGGTGATGGTGGTGGTGACCGGATCTTGGGGGAGGAAGAGAGAGAGGTAGAGTGAGAGAAAGTGAAATTAGAAAGAGTTAGAGAGAGAGAGAGAGATAGAAGGTAAAAGGGAGAAGAGAGAGAGAGAGAGAGGAAGGAGATGGAGGGAAAAGATGGCCAGAGTTGGGGTCTTCTCGCCGACGACGGTGATCGTGGGCCGGAGTGGGGCCCGGTTTGGGGCCAAATGGAGAAGAAGAAGAGGAGAAGATGAAGAGAAGAAAGAAAGAAAGATAAAGAAAAAGAAAAGAAAAAAGGAGAATGATGGATGGAGGTGATAGATGGGAGAGGGATTAAATGAAGGGGGAGAGGCGGTTGGTGGAGTCAGTGGAAGAAGGAAAAAGATAAAAAAAGAAAGAAAGAAAGGAAAGATTCCAAAAATATAATATTATAATAAAGTTAGAAAATATCGACTGTTTCAGAAAAATCTCCAAAAATACTCAGAGGTAAAAACATCATCCTGAGGAATAATATGAAATCAACTTTCAGAAATAAAATCCCATTTTCAAATTAAAAATCCTAAAGTCAACCGCCGATACCGGTCTACATCGATTCGGCCGGATTTTAATAAATTCTGAAAAATCTCAGAAAATACATTAAAAGAGAAAATATGATTTTAAGAAGCAACATGAAAGCAAAATCTAGAATTTCAATTTCAATTGTAAACTTAAAATCCTGAAATCAACTAGCAATCTTGGCTGACACCGAATCCGGTGGAATTTTGATAATTTCAGAAAATCTCAGAAAAAGTATTTAATTAGAAAATATGATTTTAAGAAATAATGTGAAAGCCATTTTTACAAATTCAACTATGTTTGTAAATTAAAAATCTGAGAATCAGTCAGCGGCACTAGTCGACACCGGTTTTGAAGATTTTCAATTTAGTTCAAGAAAATCTCAGAAAATCATAGAAAATCTAGAATATTGGAAAATAATATTTGAAACTAAAATTGGTCAATCTGAATAACAGAAAGATCAAATTGAGTAATACCCTAAGATCGGGTCCCCGGTTTAGACTAGGGCTGACTCCGAATCTACGAATCCAGATCCAAGACAAAACGATCATATAAATAATTCATAATACAAAACAATACAGAAAGTAAATCAAAAATATGATCGAAAAATCTGAGTGCGCAACTAAGTACGTATTCCGGGCGCGGGGTGTTACATGTTTGATGGAATGGTACGAGAATTGAAGGAACTGAGGTATGTGCCTCAACTCAAAAGGAATCTTATCTCAGTTGTTGCTTTGGAAACATTGGGTCTTATAGCATCTATACGATATGGTGTTCTCAAGATGACCAAAAGCTCAATAGTGGTTATGAAGGGCGTCCTCTGAAATAATCTCTAAGGGTAGTACAGTTACAAGTAAGATGGGGAGTTCTATTTCTTTAGATGATTTTTGTACACAGGTCTAGCATATGAGGCTCGGACATGGAGGAAAAAAGTATTTACAAGCTCTAGCAAAGAAAGACTGATTGGAAGGTGTATTTACCTGCAACATAGAATTGGGTGGACACAGCGTTCTAAGCAAGAAAACGAAGGTGAACTTCAGCACCACTACTCACCACACGGAATTCTTCTTGATTGTGGTCACATGAGTATTTGGGGACCTGCCAAGACTGCATCACTTGGAGGTCATAGGTATTTTGTCTTTTTTATTGATAATTTAACTAGGCATTATTGGATATATCCCATGAGACAAAGATTTGAAGCCTTAGGTATGCTGGTGAAGTGGAAGGATATGATGGAGAAACAGATTAGTAGGAAGATTAAGGAGCTACAAATTGGTAATATTGAAAGATACAATAATCAATTCCTATAATTTGGCCAGAATACTGGTATTGGTACTCACTTTACAAATAGAATTTGCGCAGTGACATTATGCAAAATAATAATTTGAAGAGAGAAGGTCACCTTCGCCGCTGAGGATGAAACCTATGACCATGAGAAGCGGATTAAGAGCTTGCAAGAAAAAAATTTTAAAATTGGGGGTTCATTTAGCAAAATGGGCAAAAGAGAAATTTAGAAAGAACGAGGCGAGGTTTAGGCCAAATGTGCAAATTACCGAATAAAGGTGGTCTAGTTGGTAAGTGTCAGAGGCGACGGCGGAGTCAGATTGGTGGAGGAAGCTGGCCCTGAACCCGAACGCCCACACAAGCACGAGGACGACGACCACCAGACTGACAACCTCACCAAAACCAGGATCCGACTCATTCCGATTCGGATTCGGGTCACCACTGTTGTATCTTTCCTTTTTCGCTCTCTAAAATGAGAAAGCTCTCAGTACTAAGAGCTTGAGTGACTAGATCAACTTCTTGAGTTTTTTTTCAAAGTTTTTTAATATTTAGTTGTTTGATTAATTAAGACACGGTTGACTGTTGTCACGTTCTGGTTTGAGAGTTATAGAGATAAATTGATTAAGTTTTCCCAAATGATTCCTCCTTCTTCTTCTTCTTTATTGAAAGTGTAAGAACTGATTCTCTCTAAAAAGGTATCTTGTTAGACAGATGTCACAACTCTAATATAAATACTAAATCTTACTTCACACAATCGATGTGAGACTATCTCTTAATACCTACGCGTAGTCCTAGAGAGGCTTAACTACAGAACCTTGTTCACGCGTACCACACGTAGAGTAATCGCGGAGCTTTCTACACTGTGGAGGGCCCACACTCAGTCGGAACTGAGAGATCCCGGCTCCGATATCATGTTACAATAATTGAAGAAGGAAAAAACTGAATTGCATACCATTGATGAGAGCACTGCCCAGATATATAAAAGGATACAATTGATAAAGAGAAATTTTAATATAATTCTAATACAAGAATAATAAGAAAATCTTTATTTCTAATATTATTCTAATGCAATATGAATTCTAATTCTAATACTAGTCTTAACAGAGAGAAAACAAATGAAACTGATAAAAAGAATGTGTACTTAAATGCTTATAGAGTGGATTTTGAGCCTACATCCTCCCAACCCCTCCCAAAAAAAGAAAAGAGAAGAAAAGAAAATTAAGAGGCTTAATTCAAGGTCCAAAGTTCACAGTGGTATTTTCGGGTTGAGGCAAATGAGAAGTCACTGTTAAGATTACAGATGATGAAGAAGAAGAAATAAAATCAATCCAAAAGAAATGGAAAATGGAAAATGAATCAACTCACAACGAAGTCATTATAACTCACGAGATAAGTTGCTCTCTGTTCATTTCTTTTGTTAAAATTGTTGCGCGCAAAGGCAACAACCATCGAACCAATAGATGCAGCAGAAAAGTACCCCAAGAATAACATGAACAAGAAACAACAGAGAAAACAAACACAATATTTAACGAGGTTCGGTAATTTGCCTACCTCCTCGGGGCAAGAGAGAGATTTTATTGATTCAACAACCAATACAATTTGTATCTTGCATACAATTCAAGAGAGCTCTGCCCCTTTATTTATAGCCAAAGTGACTTAGGAATTTAAGAAATCACAATTGGATTTCTCTCCAATTCAGAAACAAAGTCCATATCCTGAAAGGAGGATAAAGCCGCGCCTAAATATGCCTGTCTGTCGACCGGGCGGTCGACCGACCCAAGCACCCGGCCGACCGGTCGGTCAACCGTGTCCAACCAAGAGTTTCATCATGTCAGTCGGTTGACCGTCGATCGAGCGGTCAACCGCTGCTACGATCGACCGTCGATCGAGCGGTCAACCGCTGCTACGATCGACCGCTGCTACGGTCGACCGGGCGGTCGACCTGTGCACGTCTGTGCACACCGGTCGACTGGCCCTGCTTTGTGCACACCGGTCGATCAGGCGGTCGACCGACCCTGCTGCTGCTCTGATATAAGCTCCGTTCTCGCGCCGTTCTCGCTCCTTTTGGCTTTTGATCTCTGCACTATGTTTCCTGATGAGTTTTAGAAAGCTCTCCATCATAACATTTTATCTCCTCTCTCCCTACAATTCTCCAACTCGGTAAGATTTCTCAAATCTGAGCCGAACTCATCATAGTACCTGTCAACTTGAAAGTGGCTGCACCAGTGTGGCTGTTGAAAAGTCACCTAGAGGGGGGGTGAATAGGTGACAATGCTAATCAAGGGTCAAATTAAAAAAATTTAAAGCTACAACAATCACAAGATGAATGCAAGCAAGTAAGTATGACAATGAATATGATGAGCAAGTAATAAGTGCAAGCAAAATAGAGTAATAATTGCAAGAATGTAAACCAATCGCAAACACAAGGATATGTTATCGAGGTTCGAGCACCCAGCTCTACTCCCCGCCTTCCCCAGAAGGATTCTAGCTACTTTCACTATCACAAAGAACAATTACAATGGAGTACCCAACTCCTACAATCTCAAGAACAAGTGATTTCCTTGGTAGTCAAAAGACCACAAACTCTCTCTTTCAAAAATCTCTTCCCTTACAAAGGTCCTTAGAGAATAATGAGTAGAATTGAAGCTCTTTTTGTGTAAGGAAAAGAAATTGAAATCAGAGAAAAACTTTTGAAAACCCTTCAGAAAATTGAGAGAATTTAGCACAAAAACCAAGAACTTTGAAAGCCTTAAACTTTTGAATTTTTGCAAAGATTGTTGTTGTAACCAATCTCTCCCCAAACACCCCTATTTATAGGAGAGGGCTAGGGTTAAGGGATAAAACATATTTACTGATGTTTAGGAGGTAATTAGATCAAAATATATCCTTAAACGAATTTTTAAACACAAAAGACAAAAATAAACAGCTCTAAAAAAAATCTGCCCGTTACTGTTCAAACGGTCGGATCGGTCGACCGGGCCGGTCGACCGGTAGTATAAAAATTTGACCGTTACAGGCTATCGGTCGACCGACCCGGTCGACTGATACAAACTGTGAGCAAAAATAATAATCCGGTCGACCGCCCCGGTCGACCGACAGACGTGCACACGGATACGTGCATCTGCCAGGACTTCGGTCGACTGGTCCGGTCGACCGGACCAGACTGACATAGGCTCGGTCGACCGACCCGGTCGACCGGATCAGGTCAAAAAGCCAAATTTAAAAAGAAATAAAAGAGGATTTTGATTTTATCAAAAATACTTTTGAACAGGGATTAGTATAAAACACAAATATATATCTGTAGGCAAAATCTTGTATGCAAAATATTTTTGTATAATTTATAAGAAATTATTTTGGAATGAGCATGTGCGCAAAAACGTGTGTGATAGAGCTTCAAACCTATCCACTATTCTTTAACAAACTATAAACTGAAAAACAAATTACATGAAGACTTCTTGAGCTATCTTCAAGTCTTTGAGCCATCCAATGCCTTGCTAGAGCCTTCTCTTCTATGATCCTTCCTTGATGTGCAATTTGCCTTCCTTACTTTGTGGAACTTAGAAGTTCTTGCAATAGCTAAGCGAATGGTCTCTAAATATGGTACAAACCTGAAACTTATCTTAACAAACTTGTTAGTACCAAATAGCTCATATTTGGTTTGTCATCATCAAAACACAAAACAATTGGAGAGTGTAACCTCTTGGGCCAACAATCTCCCCCTTTTTGATGATGACAAAACAAATAGGCTATTAACAAAAATATAGGGAGGAGAAAACTCCCCCTCAAATTATGCTATACATGAAACACAAGAATATGCTCTAGATACCAATAATTGAAATGATGCACCAATTAAAACAATATATAAAACACAATACATAAAACACAAAAATTGCTCTTGATACCAAAAATACCAAAAACAACTAAAACACAAGAATTTATTTAAAACACAAAAACTCATAAAAACAAAACATGAATTTATTTAAAACACAAAACTCATAAAAACAAAACATATAAATTCATATGGAACCAAGACCAAATGAACTTATTTTTATCCATGTTAAACTTATTCTCCCCCTTTTTGTCATACATCAAAAAGGGTTATGAAAAACATGTTTATTCAATAATACAAACATTAAGTTCTCCACAAATAAACGAAAATCTAGCAAAATCAAGAGGTTTAGTGAAAATATCGGCTAGTTGTAAATCCGTGGAAACATAATCAATATCTATATCACCTTTCTCAAAATGATCTCTAAGAAAGTGATATCTAATCTCAATGTGCTTGGTCTTACTATGTTGATTTGCATTTTTGGTCATGTGTATAGTACTAGTATTATCACAAAATATTTTTATATGATCAAGGTGCAAATCAAAATCAAGGAGAGTATGTTTCATCCAAAGGACTTGTGCACAACAAGCCCCCGCGGCAACATACTCCGCCTCGGCGGTTGAGAGAGCTACGGAATTTTGCTTCCTAGAGGACCATGAAACAAGACAATTACCAAGAAATTGACATGTCCCACTAGTACTCTTTCTATCTACTCTACAACCCGCATAGTCGGCATCCGAATAGCTAGTCATTGAAAAATCTCTAGTTTTCGGATACCAAAGACCCATTCCAATTGTGCCCTTAATATAACGAATAATGCGTTTTACCGCAATAAGATGAGACTCTTTAGGACACGATTGAAATCTAGCACAAAGACACACACTAAACATGATATCCGGCCTACTTGCCGTTAAATATAAAAGACTTCCTATCATGCTTCTATATAATTTAATATCAACATTTTTACCTTGTTCGTCCTTATCAAGCTTGGTTGTAGTTGCCATTGGAGTGTTGCAAGCCTTTGATCCTTCAAGCCCAAACTTCTTTACTAGCTCCTTTGCGTACTTGGCTTGATTAATGAAGGTTCCGTCTTGCAATTGCTTGATTTGGAGTCCAAGGAAGAAATTAAGCTCACCCATGGAAGACATTTCAAACTCTAGTTGCATTACCTTTTCAAAATCCTTGCACAAAAGCTCATTAGTAGATCCAAAAATTATATCATCAATATAAATTTGCACAATTAAAATATCATTATCAACATGCTTAGTAAAAAGAGTTGTGTCTACTTTGCCTTTAATAAAATCATTGGAAATGAGAAAACTAGAAAGCCTTTCATACCAAGCTCTTGGAGCTTGTTTCAATCCATACAAAGCTTTATCAAGTTTAAAAACAAAATCGGGATGAACATGATCAACAAAACCGGGAGGTTGAGCAACATAAACTTCTTCATTAATAAAACCATTCAAAAATGCACTTTTCACATCCATTTGAAAAAGTTTAAAATTTTTAAAACATGCAAAAGCTAGTGTCATCCGTATGGCTTCAAGCCGTGCTACGGGTGCAAAGGTCTCCTCAAAGTCAATTCCCTCAACTTGAGTGTAACCTTGGGCCACTAACCTAGCTTTATTCCTAATGATATTTCCGGACTCATCCATCTTGTTTCTAAAGATCCACTTAGTACCAATTATTGGTCTATCGTGGGGCTTAGGAACAAGGTGCCAAACTTGGTTGCGCTCAAATTGATTGAGTTCCTCTTGCATGGCAAGCAACCAATATGGGTCCGTCTCGGCTTCGAGAATGCCTTTGGGTTCAAAATGAGAAATGAAAGCAAAGTTACCACATATGTCATGGAGTTTGGAGCGCGTTGTGACTCCTTTAGATGCATCACCCAAGATGAGCTCCTTAGGATGATTTGTTGCGTATCTCCAAGCTTTGGGAAGCGGTTGAGCGCTTTCCTCTTTATCCTCTTGAACTTCACCTATAGATTCTTGCTTATCTTCTTGAGCGGGTGAGTCCTTCAAGGATAGTCTCTCCATGTCTTCACCTAATGGTTCAATCTCTACAACATTCTCAACAACCACATTAGTCTCTTCAAATTTAACATGCATGGATTCTTCTATGGTAAGTGTAGATCTATTGAAAACTCTATATGCTTTTCTAGTAGAGGAATATCCAACAAAGATAGCCTCATAAGCTTTAGCATCAAATTTACCCAAATTATCCTTAGTATTTAAAACAAAACACTTGCATCCAAAAACTTTAAAATATGCAACATTTGGTTTTCTAGAATGATACATTTCAAATGATGTTTTTGAAGAATTTTTGCACAAATAAATACGATTCGATATATAGCATGTGGTGTTTACGGCCTCGGCCCATAAATATTGAGGGAGGTCATACTCACTTATCATTGTCCTAGCCATCTCTTGAAGTGTTCTATTTTTCCTTTCTACAACTCCATTTTGTTGTGGAGTTCTAGGACAAGATGTTTCATGCTTAATTCCCTTTTCATCACAATAAGTCATGAAGAGTTGGTTAATAAACTCACCACCTCTATCACTCCTTATTCTCAAAATCGGAAAACCCTTTTCTTTTTCAACTCTTTTTCGAAAAATTTTAAAATGAGAAAAGGTTTGATCTTTATTTTGTAAAAAGAAAACCCAAGTAAAACGGGAGAAATCATCAACCAAAACAAATGCAAATCTACTTCCATTTAAACTCTTAGTTTTAGTTAGTCCAAAAAGATCCATATGAATTAATTCTAAAGGCCTAGTTGACATGATATCCTTGATTGGTTTAAAGGAAGACTTGGTTTGTTTCCCAAGTTGGCACGCACCACAAATGCGGTCTTTCTCAAAATCCAAGCAAGGTATACCCTTCACCAATTCCTTTGAATTAATCCTAGAGATATGGTCAAAAGATGCATGTCCTAATCTTCTATGCCAAAGCCAAGAATTTTCATCAAAAGCATTTAAGCATTTAGTAGAACAATCTAAATTAAGCATGTCAATAATATAAACATTATTATCACGAAAACCGGTAAGAATACAAATATCGGATTTAACATCAAAATCTTGCATGAGGAATCATCAAAAACAACTTTAAGTCCACGGTCACAAAGTTGACTAATGCTAAGCAAATTATGTTTTAAACCATCTACTAAAACAACATTCTCAATAATAGGAGATGCACCAATTTGAATGTTACCTATACCGATGATAGTTCCTTTGGAGTCATCCCCGAAGGTGACGGAGCCACCTTCCATGTACCTTGATAGGGTTGTGAAGTTGTTGATGTCCCATGTCATGTGTCTCGAACAACCACTATCAAGGTACCACCGCTCCCTACGTCTTGGAGCCTTGGTGTGTACCTACATCAAACATTTTAGGACTTGATTTTGATACCCACATTTTCTTGGGTCCATGAGGGTTAGAGCCATTAACCCAAACAAGATTATTTGAACTATGCAATTTATCATAACAAAATTTAGCTAAATGTCCATTTTTGCCACAATAAGTACATCTATACACTCTACCATATCTAAAAGCATAGTGAGTGTGTGATTTGTGAGCATGGGCATTGTGAGCATGAAAAGATTTAGCATGAGAAGTATTATTTGAAGTGTGAGCATGTGAAATTTTAGCATGAGAATCTTTAACATGAGAAGTGTGCTTTTTGGAAAACTTTTCTTCAAGCTTCTTGGTGTTAAAAGCACAATCTTTTAAAATCTTTTCAAAATCAACCATTTTGGTTCTTAAGGAAGAAATTTCTTTATTATCAACAATAGGGGTTTTACCCTTACAAGAAATCTTATAAGCGTCAAATTCATTTTGAATTGAAACAAGATTGGAAGAAAGATCATCTTTTTCTTTTGAAACCAAAGCAAGTTGATTTTTAAGAAAAGCAACTTCTTTTTGTAATTTAAAGCATTCCATTTTCTTGTTATCATAAGTTTCGGAAAGCTCTACAAAAGCATGAACTAGAACTTCCTTGCTCAAATCATCATCTTCATCATCAAGGGATTGAGGGGTTACCTTAGGCGTGTTTGCCATGAAACACATATTAGCTTGATCCACCTCCTCTTCGGACTCGCTTTCCGAATCCCATGTTGCTTTGTAGGCTTTCTTCTCCTCCGGTTTCTTTGGCTTGAAGGAGGAAGTCATCTTCTTCTTGAATTCCGGACAATCCGCCATGATATGTCCGGGTTTGCGGCAATTATAGCAAATGATCTTCCGCTCCTCTTTGCCTTCGAATTTTCTTCGGAAGTTGAACTTGTTCTTTCGGTACAACCTCTTGACATTCCGCACAAGTAGAGTTAGCTCCTCATCTTCTTCTTCGTCTTCATCATCTTCATCATTGGTGGATGAGGTCTTAAAGGCAATGGATTTCTTCTTTGAAGTAGTTGCCTCATCTCTTGCTTTCTTCTCCATCTCATGGGTCTTTAGGTTCCCAATGAGACTAATGATGTCCATCTCGTCCTTGTCGTTTAACTCCTTTAATGTGGTGGCCTTGATCTCCCAAGATGGTGGAAGAGCCCGTATCACTTTGCGCACCTTTTGATCGTTGGAGATGACGTCACCTAATGAAGAAAGACCATTTGTAATTTTAGTGAAACGAGTAATCATACAATCAATGGATTCTTCATCAAGCATTTTGAATGATTCATATTGAGACCTCAAGAGATCTATCTTAGCTCTCTTGACTTGTGAAGTCCCTTCATGTGTGACCAATAAGTGTTGCCAAATCTCATAGGCGGATCGGCAATGAATTACCCGTGTAAGGTCATCCTCATTCAAGGCGGTTAAAAGGGAGTTTTGGGCTTTTGAGTTAGCCTCATATTCTCTAAAGTTGAAGTCGGTCCAAGTGCTCTCATCTTCATTGGGTGCTACATAGGGTTTGGTCAAAGACTTAGCCACTAAACTACCTAGTGATTGCAAAAAGATAGTCATCCTAACCTTCCAAATAGGGAAGTTGAATCCATCAAATTTAGGTGGGGTTTTAATGTTGTCGGCCATGTTTACTAGTGTATGAATGGATGAATGAAAATGTTGATTAGCAATATTTTAAGGATCTCTCTATGGATGTTAAGCCAAACCTAGAGTCCAAGCTCTGATACCAATTGAAAAGTCACCTAGAGGGGGGGTGAATAGGTGACAATGCTAATCAAGGGTCAAATTAAAAAAATTTAAAGCTACAACAATCACAAGATGAATGCAAGCAAGTAAGTATGACAATGAATATGATGAGCAAGTAATAAGTGCAAGCAAAATAGAGTAATAATTGCAAGAATGTAAACCAATCGCAAACACAAGGATATGTTATCGAGGTTCGAGCACCCAGCTCTACTCCCCGCCTTCCCCAGAAGGATTCTAGCTACTTTCACTATCACAAAGAACAATTACAATGGAGTACCCAACTCCTACAATCTCAAGAACAAGTGATTTCCTTGGTAGTCAAAGACCACAAACTCTCTCTTTCAAAAATCTCTTCCCTTACAAAGGTCCTTAGAGAATAATGAGTAGAATTGAAGCTCTTTTTGTGTAAGGAAAAGAAACTGAAATCAGAGAAAAACTTTTGAAAACCCTTCAGAAAATTGAGAGAATTTAGCACAAAAACCAAGAACTTTGAAAGCCTTAAACTTTTGAATTTTTGCAAAGATTGTTGTTGTAACCAATCTCTCCCCAAACACCCCTATTTATAGGAGAGGGCTAGGGTTAAGGGATAAAACATATTTACTGATGTTTAGGAGGTAATTAGATCAAAATATATCCTTAAACGAATTTTTAAACACAAAAGACAAAAATAAACAGCTCCAAAAAAAAATCTGCCCGTTACTGTTCAAACGGTCGGATCGGTCGACCGGGCCGGTCGACCGGTAGTATAAAAATTTGACCGTTACAGGCTATCGGTCGACCGACCCGGTCGACTGATACAAACTGTGAGCAAAAATAATAATCCGGTCGACCGCCCCGGTCGACCGACAGACGTGCACACGGATACGTGCATCTGCCAGGACTTCGGTCGACTGGTCCGGTCGACCGGACCAGACTGACATAGGCTCGGTCGACCGACCCGGTCGACCGGATCAGGTCAAAAAGCCAAATTTAAAAAGAAATAAAAGAGGATTTTGATTTTATCAAAAATACTTTTGAACAGGGATTAGTATAAAACACAAATATATATCTGTAGGCAAAATCTTGTATGCAAAATATTTTTGTATAATTTATAAGAAATTATTTTGGAATGAGCATGTGCGCAAAAACGTGTGTGATAGAGCTTCAAACCTATCCACTATTCTTTAACAAACTATAAACTGAAAAACAAATTACATGAAGACTTCTTGAGCTATCTTCAAGTCTTTGAGCCATCCAATGCCTTGCTAGAGCCTTCTCTTCTATGATCCTTCCTTGATGTGCAATTTGCCTTCCTTGCTTTGTGGAACTTAGAAGTTCTTGCAATAGCTAAGCGAATGGTCTCTAAATATGGTACAAACCTGAAACTTATCTTAACAAACTTGTTAGTACCAAATAGCTCATATTTGGTTTGTCATCATCAAAACACAAAACAATTGGAGAGTGTAACCTCTTGGGCCAACAGCTGTCTGTGTACCTTGCCCAAGGGATTCAACCATCCGTAGTTCATCCAAACGAGCTCCAACGAGCTCAAGCAACTGGAAGGATATGGAGCAACTCTTTGCAATGTGTTAACTTCACTCCTAACATTACCTTAGCAAGCATATCTGCAGGATTCTCCTTTGTGTGAATTTTTAATAACTCAATATCACCTTCATCAAGAATCTCCCGAATAAAGTTGAATTTGACGCCTATGTGCTTCGTTCTTGCTGACACATCTGGTTCTTTGCCAAATAGATAGCACTCATGTAATCACCTAGAGGGGGGTGAATAGGTGATGAGCTAATCTAATGATCAATTAATGCGGAATTAAAAACTTATTAATGCAAACTAAAAACTTCTTAAACTAAACACCAAGTATAACACAAGAGTGTAGCCGGATTCCCCGTGAAGGGCTCTGAACTAACTCCTCAAGATTCCTCTAAATAAGAGTTGAGGTGTCGCGTTTGCTCTCTTGGTTAAATACTAGTGTTAGCAAACAATCCCCAAGCATATATCAATAAGGGAACAAATATATATATCAAGCATATAATGATGAAAGCAATATAAGCATGTAAGATATAAACAAGCAAGAGATAGAGAGAGCAATCGCAAACATGGGCACACTTGCTCTACGTCCCGCCTTCAACACTATGAAGGATTTCCACTAAAAATCGATCCCACTGGATCACTCGATGCCGCAACACCTACAAGGCGAGTTCACATTTGAACTCCTTGGACTCTCTAATCCCTTTACTCGTTTCCGCAAGAACACAGTGCAAGCACACTAGCTCACCGAGGTCGCACCTCAAATAAAGAGTTCACACACGAACTCGAAACACCGCGAACACATACGTCCGCCTCCTCAAAGCACAAGAAGAAGTCATTGGTGATCACAACAATTTGATCACCTAAAAATAATCTCATAATAATACTCCTATAGGATGAATATATCAACGGATAGCTCAAGTGTTGTGTGAGAAAACTAGGATTGAAATGGTGGAGGAAAACTCAAGAAATCACTTTTTAATACACTCTAAAAATCTCTCCTTTTGATATGGCAATTTAGGCTCTTAAATAAGTAGAGATAAACACCTAATAAAGTTGGAAAGACTGGCTCAAAACCCACTTCAAAATCTTATTAAAAACAGTCCCCAAAAGCCCCTTTAAATAGGCTCCAAAAACTAGCCGTTGGGAGCCAGGATGACCTGTCAGTTGACCGCCCGGTCGACCGGTCAACGGTCAGAATTCTGACCGTTGAGCCAGCGGTCGATCGGCTAGTCGACCGTGGCAAGGATACAGAGAGCTGAGCTCTCTGCCGGTCGACCGCCCGGTCGACCGGCGCCGTTTCCAGAGAGCAGATACTCTCTGGCGGTCGACCATGCGGTCGACCGGCCCATCCTGTGCACATCTTTACACGTTGGTCGACCGTTCCGGTCGACCGGCTCCTGGTTCGGTCGACCGGTCGGTCGACTGCCAGAGCCTAGCAGGCCATTTACAGGATTTAAAACTTGAGTTTTTTATTTAAAATAAAATCTCATAAATTCACAAAAAATCTACAAAAATAGTTTCAGTGTAATACTTTGAAAAACAAACATGTTTGAGCAAAATCAAAACATGTTACAAACATTTTGAACTATTTTTGTAACTTAGAAATTTTGGCTAAAAACAAAACCGTATTTTTTCAAATTTGTTTTTCCAAAACTTCTCCAAATACAAAAACAAGATATTTTAAACACTTTAAAGCATGGTGTGTATGGATATAATCCACGACACATAAATGATGAAATATCTATGTTTTTGACAATAAGCACTAAAAATAGTTTTGGTTAAAGACATGTAAACTTTGAATACCAAAAACCAACCGGTATTTTTTCAAAATGAAAATCCTTTTATGAAAACTCATCTAAATCAAGAGTGTGTGTATATAGAATACTTGAGCAATCCACCAACTATTCTATCCTTTACATTTTAATCTAAAATAAAATCTTAATAAAAACAAACCTAAATGCAAGCCTTGATCTTGAAGGTCTTCTCTTGAAGTCTTCTCATTTTCTTGACTTGGTTCAAACATGATTCAAAGAACTAGACTCTTCTTGAGTACTTGATGTGGTCTTGATGCATAGCTCTTGAATCAAACCGTGTTAGCTCCAAAACTTGACTTTAAATTCTTTGTTGAAGCTAAACACCAACTAAGATCTTGATCATAAATCTGAGACTAATTAAACACAAGATCATTAGTACTATAACTACATGAGTTAATCATCATCAAAACTAAAGTGGTGGGCCTTTAGGCCAATAATCTCCCCCTTTTTGATGATGACAAAACTCATAGAGTTATATATGCATAGACTAAAGTAAAGCTTCAAAGAAGTTTCCCCTTAACTCATGCATAACAAATAAGCAACAAGATATGGCAATAAAGCACATGAAACATGTATGCAAACATAAGGAAATAAACATGCCAATCAAGCATAAAACTCATCAAATTCTTTTCTCCTTTTTGCAAAACAAAACAATATGCATAACAAAAATTCTTCTTCCCGTTTATGTATAAAGTAAGGAAAACATGCATATATACTAGAATACTTCTCTCTCTTTTTGTCAATCATCAACAAAGGGGTGAAAGTAAACACAAAACAATGTTTTTCCCCCTTTTTTTTCAAAAACAAAAATCAACAAAAGGGGTGAACTCAAATCAATCAATAAAGGATATATGCGATATACATTCATGAAGAATGAAGAGGAAGACGCTAAGTTAACTTCCCTACATACATGCATTACATGAAGAAGGGATGACAAACCCTAATTCACATAACATATGCAATGCATAAGAGGAGATGTGAAGCTCCCCCTACACACGTGTACCGGCATAAAGAAGAGTTTTTAAGCTCCTCAATATAAGATACACTCAACATGAATCTATATGTAGGAGAGATGTTAAGCTCCCCTTGCATATAAGTAATACACATCAAAATATTTTTAATATTTCTTATTAAAACAACATTTTGAATTTTCTCAATAAAATAAATTTTGAGATATCTTAGTAAATCAAATTTTAAGATACCAATTGTAAATAAATATTACAAATTTTGAATTTTAATTGTAATTGAAACATTTTATCAATTGAAATTTTGATACAAATTGTAATCTTGATAGCAATGAAAGAAAATATTTTATATTTTGATACCAATATAAATTTTCATGGATACCAATTGAAATAAATAGATCAATAGATACCAATTGAAACATATTGTACATTTTGATATAAATAAAAATACTAATTGTAAAAAAAATACCAATTGAAGATAATGCATAAGCTTATATAAAAGATACCAATTGAGAAATCAATTTGAATTAAGCTTAGCATAAACATACTTTGTGCTTTAAACATATAAATATCTTGAAAATCAAGCACAAACAAATCATATATATGTATGAAAAGAGAATATCAATAGAAATTGATATTATTTGAAATGAAGTATACATATATAGAAAATAAAATATGAGTATATATAAAATAAATATCAATTGAGATACCAATTGAAAATAACAATGTAAATCAAGTATATAACTCATAATTACCACCCTTTTTATGTACAAGATAAAGATTTTCAATAAGGCTTACAAGGCATACTCGCCCATCCGTCCTCCCTTAAAAAGGGGTTGGTAGGGATTTTTAAAAATAGGTGTTTGGAAATATTTTAGTATAGTGAAAACACTACCAAATGAAGAGTACATAACTAGTTAAAATAATTTTTGAAAACTAGTTAAAGATCCTTCAAAAACATGAAACCAAATCATATGTATATCATGAAGCATACTAAATACATAAAGTTTGACACACGAAATCTATAAGGCTCATAAAGACTCATGAAAATATAGTTATGAGAAAACAAATTAAATATGAGTGTACAAACAACATGTGAATAGCATATTCATGAAAATGAGTCAATAAAGCTCAAAACAAACATGGATATCATTTTATCGAACAAATCATGAAAATTCATTTTTCAATTAAAGATGAAAATCATAAAAATTCATTTTTCATCTAAAAAATAAACTTCTAGGTATATGTATGCTTTTATCCAAAACTAATAATATACATACATATCCCAAACATAAAAAGAGTCTATGATATAATTTACATGAAGGAAAGAGACTCAAGAGACATACATGTATATTTATTAGTTTTGACTAAAAATACCATATACATGAAGTAAAATATGAAAATTGGCAAAACAAGAGTAAATGAGAGAATCATCAAAACTAGGCTATACATGTGCATATAGTGAGCACAAATGAACAATGAAGTGCAAACGTATATGAATCAAATATTGCTCACTACTTGTACACGTATATACACAAGTTTTGATAAAAACTACATTTAAACAAGTTATGTATCTCATGAAATACAAAATAAAACATGAACATGCTAGAAAAAATCATATATGTAAAAGCATGTAAACAAATTAGGAGTTTTAGAGATAGTTACCAACACATAAACTATCTCCAAATCTCCAAAATATGGTGGTCGTCCCACCAAACTTCCTTGATAGCGGTGCATCAAATGTGTGTCCATCAAGTCCATGTGCATCCACTACCAAGGCACCAACTCTCTCACGTTTTGTGAGAGCCCGCACCTATATCAAATACAAATGGTGAGGATTTTGGTACATTTTCTTTTGGGTCCATGAGGGTTAGCATTGTAAAGAACCCAAACATTCTTATTAGTAAAATTTGAAGAATTTATTCTATCATAACAAAATCTTGCTAAATGGCCTTTGCGGCCACAATGTGTACACTTGTACACTCTAGGATGCATATATGTATGAGTGTGATCATGGCGTGCAAAATGTGCATATGCATGATATGGGTGTTGTGCATGAACATGTGAAACTTCTTTCCTTTGAAACAAGGATTCCAATTTTTTATGGTTAAATGCACAATTGCTCAAAGTTGAGCTTAAACAATCAATTCTATTTTTTAAAAATTTAATCTCACTTAGATTAGTAGTGGCATGTAAATCATGGTGAGAATGAGAACATTTTTCTTATTCTTTTTAGAAACATTTTCTTTTTCTTTTTCTTTTTCTATAATTTTTCTTTTCAAGGAAGTGTTTTCATGCAATGCAATTTCCTTTTGTTTTTCCACCAAAAAAATTTTATTTTTCAAAGTAGAGTTTCCTTTGCAAAGATAATTCATTTTAGAAAGCAAGGAAATATTTTCATTTTTCAAAGATTCATTTTCTTTGGAAATATTTTCAAATTTTTCTTGCAAAGAATCTTTTTCATTTAACATGGCATCAAATTTGTTTTTCATTTTCTTATTATCCCTTTTAAGCAATTCATATTTTTCTATGAGTTGTTGAGAAAATGATTCAAGTTCATTATAGGACATATCAACATCTTCTTCTACCTCGGATTCGGTATTTACCTCAAGGGGGTTATCCCCTTGGACCATGTAGCACGCGTTGGAAGCCTCACTTCCAACATCCGAGTCGCTCCCCGCATAGTATTGTTCTTTTTTGCCAAGGGAGAGTATGGTATTCCAAACTATAAAAGCTGAATCAAGATTAGTAACCCTAGATAAACAATCATCATTTAGGGTAGAACTTAAATCGTGTAGGGCTTTTGCATTAGCCTCAATATTTTTGCTATTTGAATAATAAGAATCTTTAATAGTGGCAAAATAAACATGAATACCTAGGGCTTTGAAGTATAAGGACATCTTAACCTTCCAATTTTGAATGTTAAGAATGTCAAAGGTGGGAGGTGACATGAAATCCATGGTGTGTGTACAAATATTGTGATTAACTATAAATGAGGATCTTTAACTCTAGGTTGTAAGACCCAAATCAAGAGCACTTAGCTCTGATACCAATTGTAATCACCTAGAGGGGGGTGAATAGGTGATGACTAATCTAATGGTCAATTAATGTGGAATTAAAAACTTATTAATGCAAACTAAAAACTTCTTAAACTAAATACCAAGTATAACACAAGAGTGTAGCCGGATTCCCTGTGAAGGGATCTAAACTAACTCCTCAAGATTCCTCTAAATAAGAGTTGAGGTGCCACGTTGGCTCTCTTGGTTGAATACTAGTGTTAGCAAACAATCCCCAAGCATATACAATAAGGGCACAAATATATATATATCAAGCATATAATGATGAAAGCAATATAAGCATGCAAGATATAAACAAGTAAGAGATAGAGAGAGCAATCGCAAACACGAAATATTTGTTTCGATGTTCGAGCATACTTGCTCTACGTCCCCGCCTTCAACACTATGAAGGATTTTCACTAAAAACCGATCCCACCGGATCATTCGGTGCCGCAACACCTACAAGGGAGTTCACACTTGAACTCCTTGGACTCTCTAGTCCCTTTACTCGTTCCCGCAAGAACACACCGCAAGCCCACTAGCTCGCTGAGATTGCACCTCAAACAAAGAGTTCACACACGAACTCAAAACACCGCGAACACACACGTCCGCCTCCTCAAAGCACAAGAAGAAGTCATTGGTGATCACAACACTTTGATCACCTAAAAATAATCTCACAATAACACTCCTATAGGATGAATATATCAATGGATAGCTCAAGTGTTGTGTGAGAAAACTAGGATTGAAATGGTGGAGGAAAACTCAAGAAATCACTTTTTAATACACTCTTAAAAATCTCTCTTTTTGATATGGCAATTTTGGCTCTTAAATAAGTAGAGATAAACACCTAATAGAGTTGGAAAAACTGGCTCAAAACCCACTTCAAAATCTTGTTAAAAATAGTCCCTAAAAGTCCCCTTTAAATAGGCTCCAAAAACTAGCCGTTGGGAGCCAGGATGACCTATCGGTCGACCGCCCGGTCGACCGGCCAACGGTCAGAATTCTGACCGTTGAGCCAGCGGTCGACCGGTTGGTCGACCGTGGCAAGGATACAGAGAGCTGAGCTCTCTGCCGGTCGACCGCCCGGTCGACCGGGGCCATTTCCAGAGAGCAGACACTCTCTGGCGATCGACCGGCCCATCCTGTGCACATCTGTGCACGTCAGTCGACTGGTTGGTCGACCGCCAGAGCCTGGCAGGCCATTTACAGGATTTAAAACTTGAGTTTTTTATTTAAAATAAAATCCCATAAATTCAATAAAAATCTACAAAAATAGTTTTAGTGTAATACTTTGATAAACAAACATGTTTTAGCAAAATCAAAATATGTTACAAATATTTTGAACTATTTTTGTAACTTAGAAATTTTGGCTAAAAACAAAAACCGTATTTTTCTAAATTTGTTTTTTCAAAACTTCTTCAAATATAAAAATAAGATATTTTAAACACTTTTAAAGCATGGTGTGTATGGATATGATCCACGACACATGAATGATGAAATATCTATATTTTTGACAATAAGCACTAAAAATAGTTTTGGTTAAAGACATGTAAACTTTGAATACCAAAAATCAAACCGGTATTTTTCCAAAAGACAATCCTTTTATGAAAACTCATCTAAATCAAGAGTGTGTGTGTGTATATGGTATACTTGAATAATCCACCAACTATTCTATCCTTTACATTTTAATCTAAAACAAATCTTAATAAAAACAAACCTAGACAGCAGCCTTGATCTTGAAGGTCTTCTCTTGAAGTCTTCTCATCTTCTTGACTTGGTCTAAATATGATCCAAAGAGTTAGACTCTTCTTGAGTACTTGATGTGGTCTTGATGCATAGGCTCTTGAATCAAACCGTGTTAGCTCCAAAACTTGACATTAAATTCTTTGTTGAAACTAAATACCAACTAAGATCTTGATCATAAATCTTAGACTAATTAAACACAAGATCATTAGTACTATAACTACATGAATTGATCATCATCAAAACTAGAGTGATGGGCCTTTGGGCCAACAACTCATGCTATCACAATTGATCCTCAACAGATTCTATTCAATCTCCAAGTCATCGAGCAACCATTCAAGCCATATTGCCTCTTTCATAGCCACCTCATGGTCATGTATTCGTGTAACGCCCCGATCCGGCAGGTACGGAGACGTTACTGCGACGTATATACGCAAGTCAGAGATACCCTCAAGTATATACGCTAAGCATCAGTACAGGCAAGAATCAGAGTACGGAAGTACGTGGTGCATTATACATTCCAACACAAGAGTACAATTATAAAGTTATCACCAGATGTGATCCAATATTACAATAATATTACATCACCGATATGCGTAATTGAGAGAATATAAAGAGATGTACAAGTATGAACAGTACAAATGGAGCTCAGAGTCATGACTGGAAAACCCTAGAGCTGAACAGGAGGCCTGGAATGATGAGACTCTGGACGGTCTGCTGGAGATCCACGCTACGGCTGCGCTACTCTGATCAGCAATTGGGAGAATCAACACGCTCCAAGCTCCATGACCTAGACATGAGGATCCAGAGGAGTCAGAACTCCCCGCGAGTGTGATGCGAAAGCCAGATGACGAGTATGGATAAGCACATGTGTATCGATAAATCTGGATCATAAACATGCATTGAAAACCGTGTCGTGGGCACAAGCATGCAGGAGTAAGTGGATATACAACATATGATATCAAGCAGGAAAGACTCATAGTATGATCAGACAAGAGCAGGAGACAGGCAGGATAGAATACAAGTAGAAGGCAGATATGAACAGGTATAATATAATAATCATAAAATCGGAAATCCGAAGTAAAACCCGATACAATCAAATATGGCAAAGCATACTACGGATCCATAGCTGGCATCTTTTATTATTATTATTACTCATCTTACCTCGATGTCTAGATATGTGAACTAGCATCCCAGCGCACATATACCCACATCTGAGTAAAGCAATGTTGTTATTGGAAACCAACGGGGGTATCAACGAACAATATTTACAGTGGGTCCCGTACATATCCGGGACCACGGCCCAGGATTGTTCCATTGCGTGGTGGATGGAACCTGCCGCAAGGCGATCAGGAGGGTCTTATAGAATGCCCTTATCAATATGGTACCAGGAAGGAGGGAGCCAGCACTCCCCTCGGTCGCCTGGAGACCCACAGGTCAGACCGGAAGTTTTAGTTGCACAACATGCCTAGTACCACTGTAAACACGAACATATATTGATAGCCGCAAGTTTCCCTTGACCCGATGCAAGTTGTTCCTTTTTATGATTTATTATGTAATTATCAATTTATGGGAATAACAAGCGAAGACATGATCAGGAGTTCAGGAGTACATGAGTACTACAGGTTCAGGTCATTGTATATAAAATACAGGATAACAAGTACAGTATTCAAGTCACTGCATGTAATGCAGGATAACGAGTATAGTATTCCCGTAAATGTGATAATCACAGGTCAAGTATTAGTATTTTCAAGAGGCAAGTGATAAGTCATGTCATAGTATGAAGCAAGTGTTAAGTGGCAAGTCGGGTGTCAGGTGATGACACAACAGTTGACAAGTGATATAGACAGGTGTCAGGTATTAGCATGTAGATGGTAGGTGTCAAGCAAAAGTATGTCAAGTATTAACATATCAAGCATGTACTTGTCAAGTGATAGAATAATAGCTGAACACAATCAAAGAAAGTGTTAGTTCCAAACAGCATAAATCGTGAATAATACAAGTCGACCCGATGAAATGGGAAAGTCAAGAGGAAAGCGAGAACACTCGCCTAAGTCTTCAGAAAACATAGTGAAATCCCCGATCTCCGGAATCCAGAAAATCAACGCGTCAACGCGTTAGAGAGAAAGTGATAGAGAGAGGAGAGAGAAATTGAGAGCTAGAGAGAGAAGTCCATGGAGAGAAAGTGTACAGGGAGACGCGGGTTGAGAATGAGACGCGGGGGACGCAGACGCGGGAGTCGCGTCACGTAGATGCCACAAACGCGAAGTTCGAGACCTGCATTCAAGTTAGGACACGAGAAGAACGCGGACACGGACGTGGGTTCTGCGTCGCGTTAACACGAGAAGAACACAGACGCGGGCATGAGCTCCGCGTCGTGTCGATGCAAGAACGCGAAGGTCGCGTTATACAATGTCAAGAACGCGAAGATTCGCGTTAAGGAATTACTTGGACGCGGGGATGAGATCCGCGTCAGCAACCAACAGAGAGAAAGAGAGAGACAGGGAAAGAGGGAGAGTGGGATGCAGGTTTTGGGAGACGCAAGGATGAAAGGAAAGAAAAGAAAGAAGGAAAGAAGGAAGGAAAATGAAGAAAGAAGGAAGGAAAGAAAGGAAAGGAAAGAAGAGAAGGGAAGGGGGTGGTAGTCGGCTATGGCCGGTGGTCGCCGGCGGTGGCCGGAGATGGCCGGAAGTGGCCGGAGATAGCCGGCCAAAACCCAAGCCCAAGCTAAAGAGGGTGCAAGTCTAGTTCATTTTGGATTTTCGGAATTTTGAAAACGATGTTTCGGAGAGCGACGAGTTGGCTGGGATGGAAGAGCTCACCGAGGAGGAGAACTTGGTGTGGTTGGTGGTGGCTAAGGTGGAGTATATGTGGTGGAGATGGTGGAGAAGGTGGTGGGGAAGATGGGTTATTTGGTGGAAAGAGAGGAAGAAAAAGGTGGTGTGGTAGTGTTGTTGTTGGAATGGTGGAAATGGAGGGGAGAGTGGAGAAGATGGCCGGCCAAGGGAAGCACCATGGCTGCCATTCATTGGCTGCTGGAAACAAAGAAGAAGAAAGAAAAGAAATGAAAGAGAAGGAAAGAAAGTGGGGGTGGTTATATAAGGGAGAATAATATATTATAATATTGTCATTCCCATCCTATTAATGAAACTTGCGTTTCATTCAAAAGAGCTGCGTCTCATATAGGTGGGATCCGCGTCTAGGCAAAAGAAAGCCAGACGCAGAAAAAAAGCTGCGTCCGGGAGGAAAAACGCGAGATTTGCGTTTGCCAGAAAAGAAAAAAAGCATGGTGAAGTTGATCTTGCAGGACAAGCATTAAATGCAGTATGGAGAGCATCCCTGCATTAAATGCGGAATCCAGGTTGGTGAAACTCGCATCTAGCAAGGAAAGAGAAAAATGGAAAAAGAGGAAAGCAAAATATCTGGATAAAATTCCGGTATCTGGGAAAACACCGAAAACTCCGGAAAAGTCCAAAAATGAAGTAGCTTGGAAAGCTTCTCAAAAATTCTAAAAAATAATAAATATTATATAAATATTTTTAGTGAAATCGGTTTTCAGAAATTCATTCCCATTTTCAAGATAAAAATCCTAAAGTCAACCGTTGACACTGGTCTACACCGGGTCGGCCGGATTTTGATAAAATCTGAAAAATCTCAGAAAATGCCAGAAAGGAGAAAACATAATTCTAAGAAGTAATATGAAAGTAGAATCTAGAAATTTGATTTCAATTGCAAACTAAAATTTCTGGAATCAACCAGCGATACTGGCCGACACCAAATCCAGTGGAATTTTGATAAATTTAGAAAATTCTCAGAAAAAGTATTTAGATAGAAAATGTGATTTTAAGAAGTTACAAAAAAGCTGTTTTTAGAATTTTAACTCCGTTTGTAAATTAAAAATCCGAGAATCGGTCCGCGGTATTGGTCGACCCCGGTTTTGAAGATTTTCAACTTAATTCAGAAAAATTCCAAAAAATCATGAAAAATCTAGAATATTAGAAAATGATGTTTGAAACTGAAATCGGTCAAATCAGAATACCAGAAAGTCTAAATCGAGCAATACTCTAGGATCGGTCCCCCGGCTCAGAGTAGGGCTGACTCCGAGTTCACGAATCCAGATCCAAGGCAAAACGATCATATAAATAACTCATAATACAAAACAAATACAGGAAGTAAATTAAAAAATACGATCAGAAAATATGAATACGCAACTAAGTACGTATTCGGGGAGCTGGGTGTTACACTTCATCCACCTTATAAAAAAATTGCGTCCTCGCAATTTCGATAAGGGAAGATGGACACAGAAAGGATAGGAATGAGGATTATGCCAATCAAGATATGAATAACTGCGAGCTGTTCTCCCTAATCGACTGAACGGTAAACTCAGGACTGAGACATCTCTGCCCTTCTGCCGTATATATATACATCCTCTGACGGTGCCATAATAATACTGATCTGATGTCTACTTATAAAAGAACACTATCAGTACTTCAAAAGACTAACCCATTCTGAATTATAAAGTGAGCTGACTTGGAAAGATAATCAATAATACTTCAATCAGACTGTGAACCAAAGCTGATGAAATCCATAGAAATCCGTAGTGCTGAAATCCATAATATAATAAAACCCTGCATGGCATGATGTTGTCCTTCTGCAGTAGAATTACTGATGTGCTGCATAGCAAGAATAGACCGAGAATACCTAAAGTAAAGAAAACCCTCATAATACTGAGTATGAATCAAGAAGACCACTAATTAAGAATTTCTGCATACTGGGCGTTGCTAAGTCTGAAAGACATAGCCAATAATATAGAATAACCCTGAAGAATTCTGAATACTGACTTCTGAATGATAACCCGACTGCAGATGAAACATGTTTAAGATATCTGGGCCCTGCAAGATTGGTCGAGTGGATCACTCATAAGGATCGTGGCGATAGCTCAAATACAGCGATAAAACCTTGTTCAGCGGATCCATGAAAACACGCTAGGTGAAAGAAATCCAAGGAACGGCTAGAGTGCTAAGCACTGAAGGGACTAGCCATGGACGAGGCCAAGCCTAGATGAGGCCATCGCGTAGCACAGCTCAGGTGTTAAACATTAGGGTGCAGCGAAGCTAACACTCTGCGAGGCTCGCATATGGCGAAGCTCACGCGGCGAAGCCAGCGCGTAACACAACGCTAAATGCTAAACACCAGGGTGCAGCGAAGCCCACACCTGGTTAGTTCACGGGTGACTAGAACACGACCTCGCTTAGCGAGGCTAGCGGAGCCCATGGTCTACCAAATCAATAAAGACTGTCAGAAGTTAGTGGCTCTGAGAACGCGATCAAGAAATCATAAGAATCGAAACGAGTCTCGAAAACTGTCTTCTGAATAATAACCTGATGGCAGATCAGCTCTGAGAATACCTGAGTCCCATAAACATAGTTGAAGAAATCATGATCGATATTGGAGTAATAAAAATGGAAAATACCATAACTCTGTCTGACAGAAGTCCTGATACTTGAATACTGTTATATACTGACACTCCTTATGTAATGATACAGTCTACCTGATTATATAAGTGATAGCTACTCTACTTATTGTACTGGTCCCCCGTGATGTATCCATAAATACAAGAATATAATGCGAGGCCGAAGATCTGTCCAAAATAAGACAATGTGATGTACCAAAGTCGAGGAATGCCAGAACATAATGAGAGCAAACCACATCTGCCCTGTTGTTACCTCTCTAGTCTGCGCATATCTTAAGTTGGCATAAGGATTACGAAAATCAGAATAGTAAAATAGAAAAGATAGGAATCATGAAATAGGGAGGTAGACACGGACGGACTAAGATTGGTGATGATAGTGCAATGAGAAGGATATGATATAGAGAATTTATCAACTCCCGGACATGCTAAAAATAGGGACAATGGTTACGGTCGGTACCGGGTTCCTTTTTCAGATATTGAGCATCCTTTCCTGTTCTCACTCCATCAGTATCCTGTCTTCCTCTTCAGTCAGATTATATGTTTGCCTCCTCCTACCATGTGCCCGAGCTCTTGGTCTCTTTTGTGTATGACTCCATGCTTGATGCTGGGGATGGAGCGAGATTATTCTGCCAGTAGGTCCTGGATTCTCTCCCCAATGGTGATATTGGATGAATTGGTCTGATCGGTGTAATGTTCTCTGCTTCCTTGAACAGACAGTCACTTTTCAACTAATCTCCGGACCCGTATATGACATAATTCATAACCTTTCTGGCGGTTGCGTTGTGCCCAGCTTCAGACAATACCCACATGTCATATGCTGAGGGCAAGGTTGGAGGGATGGTTCAGCCAGTGGTGCATCCAGAGGCCTGTCTGAGCCTTCACTTCCATCAAATAAGAGGGTCTCTTTGCCAACTTCATCTGCATCTCATCCTGATCTTCCTTCTCCGGGTCCATTCTACTTCCCAGATGATGACAAAAAAACTTGAGAATACTTCTTGGGCTGCTTGGGAATAAGAGACATCTTGATCCTCATTTTCATTTCTCATTAAAATATTACTTGCTCTGTTCTCCTTGTCATCCACCATGTAAGACACCGACCGACTATGCCTTAGGAACTTTGCAGCGTACTTATTTACAATTCAATCTTCTTACTGCAATTTGATAAATCGTTCCTTCATTTCTTTCTGAGCTATTACAGAGAAGAATCTTCTCATAGAAATTCTTCGAGAACAGGTCCCAAGTAATGGGCTTTTCCTGTCTTGCTGCTTCCAGCAACCACCACGTCCTGGCCGCCTCTTTCAACTAATTGGTCACTTCCACTTGGTTTTCGTCAAGGACCCGAGTTGACTTCAAAAGATCCGTCATGTTTACCGGCCACTGCTATGCATCCAGGGCTTCTCCATGCCCGAAAAGATTGCCGGCTGAAATTTCTTGAAATCTGACTGTTCGCAGAGGAAAAATTCGCGTAAAGTTTCCTTGAATCAATTGAAAGTTTACAACGGATTAATACTCTGATTACAAGGAAGGGAGGATGTTGAGTCTTGGATCCTCCCTTTGTTTAGTGCTGGGTTCTTCGTGTGGCGGTAGAGAGTGAATCTTGTTCTCCGTTGACCGGATGACCGTCGGGATCGTCAGGGATCTTCTCTTTGGCTGGTAGAAGGAGTAACACAGCTCTGTCTACCAAAACTCTCAAAGAGAAGGTAGGCAAAGGGCAACTCGTACTCAGCGAGCTTGTTGAAGAGTTTAGCTCTCTTTCTCCTGTCTCTGTCTTGTTGTCGTCTAACTAAAGAAAATCCGACCCTTCTTCAATAGCGACGGGGCTATTTATAGGGTTCCAGGGTGAACGTGCCCCCTAAAAACGCTCCACAACGAGGGGCTGACCTCCCCGCTATGTGGGCGGCGACTGGCCCATAAAGGGCGGGCGGATAAAAGACCGAGACGCGGTGTCGAGCCCACGCGCCTTGATGTTGAGACGCGGGTGTCGAGCCCACGCGCCTTGATGTTGAGACGCGGGTGTCGAGCCCACGCGCCTTGATGTTGAGACGCGGGTGTCGAGCCCACGCGCCTTGATGTTGGAGACTCTGCTTTTTAATGGCTTGTCTTTTAGTAATTTTTAGACAGCCTACAGAACCCCCTCCAAAGTTTTCGATATTCCGCAGTTAACTGGGATGGATTTCGAAATACTTTAGACTCTAGCTGAATTCGCCTTTATGACTGGACTGTTAATGCTCCGGTTTGATCTTATCTGGAGTTGGTCTTCGTGAGTGTACTATTGAACTCTTTGAGGCCACCAGAGTTGATCGTGTTGAGTGTCTAGATACACAGTCTAAACCTCCCCGATTGCTTTTAGTCTGTCATGGACGCGCTTTAACCAGGAGTGGACGATCGTCTGCTTGTGCCAGTGTACTGTTGAACTGATTTGCAGAAGTAAGGACTGAACGCCAGTTCTTTTTGAAGAGCAGAGATAGTACTGCTTTACAGACGCGACTTTCATGGGGTGCGCCTTTTGGAAATGGAAAACGCGACTGATATTCGATTGGGCAGACGCGATGCGAGGCCGGATTGGAAGGACGCGAACTTCGGAGAGACGCATCCTTTTAAGTAAGGACGCGACTTTCTGGACGCGACTATGGCTGTGCTGACGGGGCACGTCCATCAAAGAGGCGCGCCTGTTGAGTGCGAATCCGTGCCATGTCATGAGTGCACCGCCGCTTGTTCTGGGGCACCGTCGGGAATCACCTTTTGGCGCGCGGACTTCCCGGTTCATTAAATGATATGTTCCACGCGTCAGACTCCTATTGGACTTTGACGGTCGTGCGGTCATTAAGGCCGACGGTTTTGATTAATGAACCATTAATGACAGCTATCAGGGGCTGCCTATAAATAGGGGTTCCTTCTCTCCCTTTAACAGTCCATATTGTGTTCTTTTTGAGAGCGAGTGCTCTGAGAGTTTCTGCCTTCCCCCTTCAAAGGACTTCACCAGGGGTTTGCCTCCATGGATGAAGATGACCCAGAGCTTTCATGCTTCTGTTTGGTCTCTTCAGAAGATTACCACTGTCAAGTGATTTCAATAACAGAATGCATCTCTCTGAACTCCTTTTATGTCCGCGCTTCGATGCAGAGAGTTACACTCTTAATAGAGGCCTCTGCGGGTATGCCGTTCTGATTTGCCATGATATTTTTAGTCCACCCAGGCTTGCACCTTGGCATCTCTTAAAGAGATAACCATCTGGATGTAGTCTTAGTTGGTGCATTCCTTTTTGTTTGGAATTTGCGCCATCGACTTGAACTTCCCTGGACGCGAGTACAGAAGTCTTGGCACTTAGCGCTGGCTTTGCTCATGAAGCTAGCGTTTTAAGGCCACTGACTTGGATGAATTCCAACTCGGTTGAAGGTTTCAGACCCGAATCTTGCAACTCCTGTTCATTCAACAGGGAGATGGCAATTTTTTTCGGCGTCTGAGTCTTTTCGCGCCTGGTGTGTTAGACGCAGATGCAGAAAATTGGACTGCGTTTGAACCCTGCGTGTATCACAGTTTTAACTCGCGTCTGTTTCTGCCACCGCGGGAGTTTTGGCTCACTGCGTGGGTCATTTCCGCGTATGTGGTTTTCGGCAATAACTGCGTCTGTCACTTAGTTTTCTCTGTTGAAGTGTACTAAGTTCCAGATGTTCTGATTCCTTTGTTTATTCCTTACAGGTAGGCTTGATCATCCTTTTTCTCGTTCGCTGGGCCCGTGGAGAATATATCGGCCAGCGAACTTGTTCGATGTTCGTCCACAAGGGAAGAAGTCATGGTCCTCGTCGTCTACAGGGAAGAAGTCATGGCCCTTGTCGGGGACTTAACCCTCGCCAAGATCTCTTTGAATGCGACGCACCAGTCATGCTTGCTGGCATGGCATGGTCAGAGTAAGGATGGCGGCGAGGGGGTTACGGTGGATATAGTGGTGGTTAGCATCCCCTTCCTCTCTCACCCCAGAAGTGACATCAAGGACACTCCATGTTTGTTGGATGGCCTTCTGGCGAAAGAGATGCTCATGAATGAAGGGTTGCAGGGCTTTCTGCTGCCACCGGACCTCAAGAACACCATTGCTCTTAGCTTAGTCAGCTAGGGTTCTTTCGATGTTCACGTCATGCACCATAGTGCAATCGGCTCCAACTGTCGCCACAGTTTGGCGCTTTTCCAAACATCGTGCACTTGGAATCAGATGCGGCTTCAAGGAGTGAGTACGGCCTCTGAGAGAGAGAGGGACTTCTTTGTACTCCTTAATTGTAACACTCAATCTTATTGTATAAGAGAGCGTTTTGTATCACTTTCATAAGGCTGAATATAAATAAAAGTGACATTTTTCTTCCCGCCTCTTTCTATTGTCTTGAACCTTTTGTCTTCAGTTAGACGCATAGAAGCAGAAGATCTTTGACTTCGTCAAAATTATGATGATAATCTTAATAAGTCAAATTCCAGGGAAAGGTTCTATTTCAGGAACTTCCACAATACTGTCAGAGGTGTAATATTAACTTGATAGAGATGAAATATGTTTGGTGGACCAGCCACTTTATAAGAAAAGTGACAGGTGGAACACGTACCCCCAGGGAAGGTGAACTTTTATCAAAGGTTAGGATTCACTTGATTAAGCTCAGCCGGGGATTTGAAGGAAAACATTGTCAATGGTGTAGTGTTAACCTAACAATGTTTCTAGGTAGACTTGTTATTCTATTGAAGAGAATAACAAGTAAGACTAGACTCATGGGGAATCTAGGGAAGTCTTTACCGTTAGAGGTGTGATATTAACTTAACGGTTGAAAGTAGTCTTCTCAGAAGTGTGGTGTTAACTTGACAAGGATGTGAGTCAGAGGTGTAATATTAACTTGACTCAAAAGTATTTCAGTTCTGTTTTGGGAAAACTGAGAGTGTCACTGACATAGGTGTGATGTTTAACTTGACAGTGAGGGTAATGCTAGAGGTGTAATGTGAAACTTAGCATTGGTCATCTCGGCTTGGATAAGGAAGTCGAGGAAGAATCATGGCCATAGGTGTATTGTTGAACTTAGCAATGACTTAGATGCTAGAGGTGTAGTGTTAACTTAGCATCATTCGTTTCAGCTTCAATACGGAAGTCTGAAGGAAAGTAACTGTCAGAGGTGTAATGTTAACTTAAACAGTAATTTTGTCAGAGGTGTGATATTAACTTGACAAGAATTGGCTCGTGCCAAAAAAAAAAACGGTTTGAGGACCTGTCATTCTATTGATGAGAACTGACAGGTGGGATTTGGAGTGCCAGAGGTATAGTGTTAACTTGGCAAATCTGAAAGTTTGTTACTCTACGTAGAGTTGACAAGCAAGAGTTGTACTCGACAAGGAGTATTCATTACCAGAGGTATAGTGTTAACTTGGTAATGATTGTATTTGGTAGACCTACCATTCTGTGGGTGAGAATTGGTAAGGGATTTTGGAGAAAAGAGTGGAGCCAAGTCCACTTAGGATTTTTAGCAAACCCTCAGCTATTAACAGATTGAGGTGCCTTTACCAACTACCGTTTGAGTTGGGCTAGCCATGCTATTCCCCTCAGCATGATGAGTTGTCGAAGACTTATGTTGGGCTTAAAAGCCAACATTTTCCTCTATCCTTAGCCGTCGGAGGCGTCGGATGTTTGATCAGAGGTGTACTTTTAACTTGATCAGCGGAAGAATACCATTTAAGAATAGTATTTCTTCAAGAACCTGCCATTGATAGGCATCATGAGTGTATCGCCATTTGAAGTTATGAGGCGATACGATCCATTTGAGTAGACTGACTCTACTACGAATGGTCCTTCCCATTTGGGTTGGAATTTACCTTTTGTCTTGTGCGTCATCACTATGGGTCTTCTGACGGCTAAGACTAGGTCCCTTTCTTGAAAGTTCGCACTTTAACTTTCTTGTTGAAGGCTCTGGTAATTCGAGCTTGGTAAGCTCGATTTGTTGTTGGGCCTGCAAATGCTTATCGTCTAAGGCCTCCAATTCCTGGAGTCGCTGTCGATGCTTCTCCTCGGTTGTCATCTCCGCTGTCAAGGCGACGCGTAGAGATGGAATTTAGATTTCCAGTGGGAGCACGGCTTCACACCCATATACCAAATAAAATAGCGTGGCTTTAGTTGGGGTTCGCACAGTTGTGCGGTAGGCCCACAAGCATTCACCTAGCTTATCGTCCCAGTCTCGTTGACTTTTCGAGACGAACTTCTTGAGAAGCTTGCCAATAGTCTTGTTGAAAGCTTTCTGCGAGGCCTTTAGCGGCAAGATAGTATGCCATTGAGGACACACTCTGGATTCTGAACTTAGCGCAGAATCTCTGGAATGCCTGGCTGATGAACTGGGGGTCCATTGTCATGGACAATTCGTCGAGGTACACCGAAACGGTAAATAACGTGATGTTTCACAAACTTGATCACGTTAGACGATTTTATCTCCTTCAGAGGAATAGCTTCGGCCCATTTAGAGAAATAATCGGTTATTGCCAAAATAAACCGATGTCCTTTTGATGATGGTGGGCTGATAGGGCCAACCACGTCCATTCCCCACATTTCAAATGGCCAGGTAGAGGTCGTAGAGTGGAGGTACCCTGGTGCTTGATGGATGAAATCGCCGTGTACTTGGCAGGCATGACATCTTTTGGCATAAGTGATGGCATCGACAATCATCTTGGGCCAGTAGTAACCCAATCTTTGGAGTCGATGTGCCAGTTTTGGGCCAGGTTGGTGGGCTCCACACATGCCGTCGTGGGCTTCTTTCAATACCTCTTGAGCCTCGCTTGGTGAGAGGCACTGGAGCAAGATCCCGTCATGCGATCGACGATACAATGTTCGTGTAATCGCATTGTAGTAAAATTTAGGGGCTTTCCTTCGAATGGCAGCCGCTTCCTTGGCGTCCTCAGGCAGGATGCCATACAAGACATAGTCGATATAGGAAAATCGCCAGTCTTTAAGCTCTGGCCCGGTTGACAATTCCAGCGCTTCTTTGCCTTGATACTCTCCCTTTGACTCCTGATAGTCTTCGAGGGCAGTTCTCGGGCAACACAGGTCGTGGCTGTAGACGAATACTTTCTCCATTGCTCCAGCTGGAAGAGCTAAGGAGGCCGCGAGGGATGCGAGTGCATCTGCGTGCGCGTTTTGCCTGCGCGGTACATGGTCAATATAGAAGTTTGTGAACTTTTCGGCCAGCGGATAGTTGCGTTGTAGTAAGGTACTAGGTCATCATGTCTGACCTCGTACTCCCCGCGAACTTGGCTGACGATGAGTTTAGAGTCGCCATATGCCTCGAGATTTTTAACGCCAATCTCATCGGCGAGCTGTATCCCAATCAAAAGAGCGTTGTATTCTGCTACATTGTTGGAACAAGGCTCGGTTAATGAGACAGCTCGGGGAATCACATAATTCTGTGGCGAGACGAGTACTACTCCTACCCCCGCTACGATGTATCCTTTTGGGTTGTTCTGGATGCACCGTCGAAGAAAAGTTGCCATACTTGGCCTTCGAACGATGTCTGAGTCGAGCAGACTCCGACGATTTCATCTGGGAGATCCTCGTAGAGTCTGGCTGCCCTCGAATCCGGGTGTTCAGCTAGGAAATCTGCCACCGCTTGTCCTTTAATGGCCTTCTGTGGTAAAAAGTGCATTTCATATTGAGATAACATATGGCCCATTTTGCCAGTCGGCCATTTAGCGATGAAGGCTTTGTCATAAGTAACCTCAAGGGGTTGACTTTTGATATGACGTTTATTGTCTGGCCTACCAAATAGTGTCGCATTTTCTGAATGGCGAACACTAATGCCAACATTCCTTCTCGATCGGGTTGTACCGATGTTCGGCTCCGATCATTGTTCTACTTAAATAGTAGATTGCTTGTTCTCGCCCTTGATCATCATTCTGAGCTAGTAGAGCTCTCAAAGAATGATCCATTGCTCGAACGTATACCAGGAAAGGTTTTCGGATATCAGAGCTGCAAGGACTAGTGGTTGGGTGAGGTATTGCTTGATTTCCTCAAATGCTTGTTGACAAGCGTCGTCCCAAATGAACGAGACACCCTTCTTCATCAGCTTAGCGAAGGGTTGGCATCTTCCGGAAAGGTTTGAGATGAACCTGCGGATGTATGCCAATCGTCCTTGCAATCTCCTGAGCTCCTTGAGGTTTCTCGGGGGTTGCATCTCCTGGATAGCGCGGATCTTTTTCGGGTCCAAATGGATTCCTGTGGAAGTTACAACAAATCCTAGGAATTTGCCACTGGCCACCCCCAGGAAGGACTTGGTGGGATTCATCTTTAGCTGATGAGCTCGCATGATGTCAAAAACACCTTCAGGTCAGCTATGTGATCACCCTTAGCGCGACTTTTCACCGCGATGTCGTCAACATAACACTCCACCGTTTTGCGTATTTGCTGATGGAAAATGGCATTCATGGCCCTTTGATATGTTGCCCCTGCATTCTTCAGTCCGAAGGGCATGATGGTGTAGCAATATACCCCTAGAGGTGTCCTGAAGGAGGTATGCTTTTCGTCATCAGGATACATTTTAATTTGATTGTATCCTGAGAATCCATCCATGAAGGACATTCGTTCGAATCCACATGTATTGTCAATCATGACATCTGTGATTGGCAAGGGGAATTCGTCTTTGGGGCAAGCCTCGTTTAGATCACGGAAGTCGATGCAGATCCGGATCTTCCCGTTCTTCTTGGCAACTGGGACAATGTTGGCTACCCAGTCGGGATGTTGTTCTAAACGTCTAGCCGTTTCCTCAGGAGTGCCTGTCATGTAGGCGGAGGCCTCCTTCTCAATGGAAGAGTTTGAAGCCCGTGATTCCACTACGGCGGAGTGAGAATCATTCACTTTAATGACATGAGCTAAGGCATTATAATCAATCGGGGGAATGGCCCCGGTCCGGGTGCGAGTGTGTCGGTACACTCCTTCCGGTTCAGAGTCAAACTCGTCAGAGCTGACTGTAGGTTGTTTTCCCTTGCTCCTGCTTGTAATATTCGCAGTGAGCTCCGGGTACTCAATGTCAAAGAAGGTTCTCCTTCTGTGGGAGCGCCTTCTTTTGGCTGACAGGGGAATCAGGGTCAGCTGTCTAACTAAAGACTGCTGGTGCACACCTGAACCACAACGGCACTCAGAAAGCATACGTATGAGCCGTTGGCAGCAACATGATGAAGTGACCTGATTGGCACTTCTTTTCTTCGTCAAGTAATCCCTCAAATCTACGGGAGGGGGATCGAAGAGACTAGCCTCACAACGTCGAAGACAGGAGGCATCCATGTGCTGTATAGCCTGGACGCAGGCTTCAGGTACGCGATTTTCGCGCCGCGGCTGTAAGACACGCGTCAGGCGTCTCTGTTGGGACGAAATGCGATTGCCGCGCTGTGGCTCGGCGCGTCGGGGCAGAGACGTTTGAGAGAGGATGGGCTGCTGGGCCCCACGCTTATGGGTGCGTGCCTCTCGCGCTTGACGAGGCGCAGAGGCTTCACCTTGGCGTTTGGTGAGTTGGTCTTCAGAGGACCTAGCTTGAGTAGTCTCGCGTTTGGGCCGCCAAACGCGGACTTCTCGTGCTGGACGTGGCGCGGACAAGGCGCCAGGTTGTACGTCGCGTCCAGCCTCAGTCGGACAACCAGAGGTTCCAACTTGTAGCTGACGCACGTCTCCTCTAACGACGCTCGGCATTTCGGTTGCGTCGTGGAGGTGGAGAGAGACCAACGACGACCTGATGCTGGACACCAGAGATTTGGACCACGCGGGTCTCCTGAGAGACATTGACGCGTGTGTTCAGTGCTGCGGCGGTTGATCGCAACAGCAGTTGTGCCTGAGATCACGCGGGCCTTCTGAGAGGTGTTGGCGCGTGTATCTTGCTTGGCACAGTTGGCAGCAGCAGCGCCCGAGAGAGCTTCAGATCGGGCTTCGGGGGCATTCCCCGTCGAGACCCTGCGGCAGACGCGGGTCCTGGGGCTCTTGGAGCCGGAAGAGAGAAACTCTTCGTACTTTGTCTGGTCGAACTCAACAACGAGCGATTCGACCATCTTTTCCTCACGAAGGACGTCATCCTGCGCCACGATTTGCTCATCAGTGACAAATGAAGTCCCCAGCGGAGTCGCCATCTCTTGTTCGCAGAGGAAAAATTCGCGTAAAGTTTCCTTGAATCAATTGAAAGTTTACAATGGATTAATACTCCGATTACAAGGAAGGGAGGATGTTGAGTCTTGGATCCTCCCTTTGTTTAGTGCTGGGTTCTTCGTGTGGCGGTGGAGAGTGAATCTTGTTCTCCGTTGACCGGATGACCGTCGGATCGTCAGGGATCTTCTCTTTGGCTGGTAGAAGGAGTAACACAGCTCTGTCTACCAAAACTCTCAAAGAGAAGGTAGGCAAAGGGCAACTCGTACGCAGCGAGCTTGTTGAAGAGTTTAGCTCTCTTTCTCCTGTCTCTGTCTTGTTGTCGTCTAAGGGGCCGTTTGTTTCGCGTAAAACTCCGTAATTCGTAAGTGACTTACTATCCAGTTACAACTACGGCGTTTGTTTGGACCGTAATTCGTAAAAGACTTACGTAACTCAACTAACACTCACTTGCAACCCAGTTACCACTCACTTACAGCCCA